>OX421493.1:38289737-38549737 GCA_949126835.1 Anisus vortex
TACTGTTATTGGTGATGACTTAGAGCCATTTATTATCACTGTTTGTTCTCTGCCTATAAGAAAGTCCTGAATCCACTGATGTAAGGGACCAGAGATGCCAAAGTATTTAAGTTTTTTAAGAAGACTAGAATGATGAACTTTATCAAATGCTTTTGAAAAATCTAGTAATATAGCATCAATTTGGTTGTTATTATCTAATCCCTTAGACAAGTCATCTATTAAGCCTATCAATTGAGTCTCACATGATCTATTTTTCCTGAAGCCATGTTGGTGTGGGCACAGTGCATTTAGTTTGTCTAGATGGTTTACTATACTACTATATATTATATGTTCAATATATTGGTTTACTATACTACTATATATTATATGTTCAATATATTACAGACAGTCTGTGTATATTACAGACAGTCTGTGTATATTACAGACAGTCTGTGTATATTACAGACAGTCTGTGTATATTACAGACAGTCTGTGTATATTACAGACAGTCTGTGTATATTACAGACAGTCTGTGTATATTACAGACAGTCTGTGTATATTACAGACAGTCTGTGTATATTACAGACAGTCTGTGTATATTACAGACAGTCTGTGTATATTACAGACAGTCTGTGTATATTACAGACAGTCTGTGTATATTACAGACAGTCTGTGTATATTACAGACAGTCTGTGTATATTACAGACAGTCTGTGTATATTACAGACAGTCTGTGTATATTGCAGACAGTCTGTATATATTACAGACAGTCTGTGTATATTGCAGACAGTCTGTGTATATTACAGACAGTCTGTGTATATTGCAGACAGTCTGTGTATATTACAGACAGTCTGTGTATATTGTGTATATTATATTAAGTCTGTGTTAAAAAACATATATATGTGTATGTGATTCCTTAATGCTTTATAGGTAATTGTATTATGAGCTTACTGTTATATACATATTATATATATATATTGACTGCCTTTATTGCATCTATCTACTATGTGGCAAAAAATATATTTTTCATTGACCCCATTGGGGGGGGGGGGGGGGAATAAATAGGATTCGAACCCTAGACGAATGTGACGTAAAGATTTGAGGCTAGACAGCGCATGTTACAAGAACATATATTTGGTAAGAAAAAGAAGAAAAAAACAACAAGGAGCCTGCATAAATGAACATAAAAAAAGCGTTGCTTCCAGAGTGGCACCATTAGTTGCAAAGGAATGCCAAAAAGAAAATTCGACAATCAATTTTTGTGTGTCCAATATTGACTCTCTTTTTTTTTCTGTGTAAACCCGAGCCAAAAAAAAAAAAAAAAAAGTTTTTTTTTTTATGTTTGTTGTTGTTGATGTTGAAATAGGATCTAGTGGGGAAAAAGAAATGTATAAATATTTGCTATTGACCCGATAAGCTGAATTTGGCTTGCCAAAATATCATTTTACTGACTCTGAGCAGCTTCTTGGTGGTTGAAATTAACTTGAAATATAGCTGGTTAAGATTTCTGTGAATAATTCTGGCTAATTAAAATATCTTTGGCTTTTTTTTAATGTAGCTTTTTTTCTTTATAGCTTTAAATAACTGGCCACTTTCTCAACTGACAATATTAAGTTGAGAAATTAAATGGTTAATTTATCTAGCCAATCGAAATGAAGCTAGCCAATTCAAATTAAGCTGGCCAATTCAAATTTAGCAAGTATATTCATATTTAACTAGACTATTGCAATTTAGCTAGACTATTGAAATATAGCTAGACTATTGACTTTAATGAGGACTATTGAAATTCCATGAGGACTATTGAAATTTAATGAGGACTTTTGAAATTTAGCTAGACAGCTAGACTATTGAAATTTAATTAGGACTATTGAAATTTAGCTAGACTATTGAAATTTAATGAGGACTATTGAAATTTAGCTAGACTATTGAAATTTAGATAGCCAATTAAAATATACAAAGCCCGTTTAGGATTTTGCTGGACGATTCTATGGCTAAATTTAGCGTGTCATTTCAACGGCTTCATTCGTATTGGTTACTGTAGGTTGAATATACATCCAGTGGTTTGAGTTTATTATTTCATAATGAACAACATCCGAGACAGAAAACAGCAGACCCAGATTTGTAACAATCGCTATTTATAAGAATTCTGAGTAGCCATTTTAACGGGCGATGATGTAATGAAGGCTTATCAGTGGACAAATAGAAACAGCAAAATTCACTAACATAACACATGGCCGCTGGCTGGATCTTTTATAGAAGTTTCTTTTTTTTTTATTACTATGTGGGTCAGTCGGTCAGTCGCGTTCAAAAAGCTTACTAGAATCATAAGTAGTGACTTTATAAACTAAAGAACTCACAAGAATTAAATTGTCTTACTGATTGTTCATTAATATTGATTACACTTTCGCAGCACAAAACAACTTGTCCAATGAATTAGCTCAGACTTAGCTGTCTGTGATTTGTGTACATTTTTTTAAACTCTATTTTTGTAAGTAGATTTTTTTTCTTTTAGTGTCGTGACTTCGCAGGAGTTAAAAAGTTGGAAAGGCGGAGGTCGGTAGCTGGAAAGGAAGGGACTCTAAAGATGTATAAATTGAATGGGTTTCCTGCGTCAATCTTGAAAGTGAACTCCGTAATGATGGATTCAAAAGTCTTGTATATTCAAGATACCAGACAAGCGAATGTCAGTGCTCACGTCTCTGTTGAGAAAATGAATTGGGTTAAAGATATTCATTTTTTTTTCTTTTTTTACAAACCATTTCCGATAATTTTTATAATTTCATTTGAATATATTACTTATATATATATATATATATAAGTAATATATTCAAATGAATATATATATATATTACTTCATTTGAATATATTATTTATATATATATTATATATATACATATATTACTTGATTACAAGGTTCGCATGGGGCAAGGTGACGGCAGCGCGTTCGGCTGGCGTACCGAAGGTCCTGGGTTCGAATCCTGGTGCAGGGTGTACCCAGCTCTGATGCATGGTGCTGACCACACAATCACCTAGTATGCCGTGGCCACAGAAACTGGTGAACGCTGCTTCACCGGACCTATAGATTAACCCTTACAGTCCCGGGCGCGTATATAGCGGAACTGAAGGCAGCATAGATAGAAGTAGGTCGGTACGGAAGGGTTAATTTACAAGGTTCGCATAATGTTGTCAATTAGTTGAATACAAGCAGTTTTAAAGCATACATTTAGTTGAATACAAGCAGTTTTAAAACATACATTTAGTTGAATACAAGCAGTTTTAAAACATACATTTAGTTGAATACAAGCAGTTTTAAAACATCTTTTTAGTAGAGAAAGTCTCTATTCATAAAGAGAAAGTCTCTATTCATAAAGAGAAAGTCTCTATTCATAAAGAGAAAGTCTCTATTCATAAAGAGAAATTTTCTTTTCATAAAGAGAAAGTTTCTATTTATAAAGAGAAAGTCTTTATTCATAAAGAGAAAGTCTCTATTCATAAAGAGAAAGTCTCTATTCATAATCATAAAGAGAAAGTCTCTATTCATAATCATAAAGAGAAAGTCTCTATTCATAAAGAGAAAGTCTCTCTTCATAAAGAGAAAGTCTCTATTCATAAAGTGAAAGTATCTATTCATAAAGAGAAAGTATCTATTCATAAATAGAAAGTATCTATTCATAAAGAGAAAGTGTCTATTCATAAATTTAATAATTTTATGGACTGGAAAGGATAAAAATATTTTTTTTTGATAGTTTATTTTATTAAAGCTGTTGATAGTTTTAGACTCGAATGTCTATTTCATTGCCACCAATGTTCTTAATAAAATGTCGTAGGGTTCAAGCCCATTATTTAACATCGATTGAAATAAAACTTCGGAACTCAACACTTGATGAATAATGAATTCTTTAAAACACGCCTTGGAATACAGACAGTACAGTTGATGTCGGCTTATAGCTCTCAGAATGCAATGCCAATTTGGAGTTCCAGAATGGTCGGATTCAGGCATGGTAGACTACATGTAAAGTAACAACCCCCACCCCCCACCCCCTTCCACACACACACACACTCATCATTTAGGTATCTATGCATCAATACTAGTAGAAACAGCAACACTGCCATTCTAATGGCGTTATTGGTTTTATAATAGCTGTTTATAGATTAATAATTCTTTTACAACACATTCAGCGTGTCTAGGTTTCTCTCAGTGATGGAGGGTGGGGGATGTGGGAGCATCATCAATAAGTGGACGACTGGAGGCAGAGGGTGTTTTTTTTTTTTTGTAGGGCGTGGGATTTCTATTTCAAACAACTCATTAAACATAGATCTGTTGTCTAAGACATATAGTGTCGATCACCATGGAAAGACGGCCATGGGATTGTGGGGCTTGGAACGAATGCAAATAGAAAAGAAAAGAGCGAATAAATCTGATGTCTCCTTCAAGAATGAAATCTGATACCTCGTTCTTCTCTCCCTTGGTTTCTATTTTTAGAATTGTCAGTTTACGGAGAAAAGGTCCCTGGTGAGGTGAGTTAAACACCGCTAGGGCTAGACTGATACTCTAACCTATATATTTATGATGTATTTTTCTTTTTTCAAGCCTGATACATTCATGAAATGTAAATTATCATTTTATATAGGAAAAAAAAAAGTTCAACTATAATTGACATCTAGAAATGTATTGATATCTATTGATCTAATTAGTTTAAGAAAAAATCCTTCAAGCTTCACATTTTTTTTAAATATCGGCTGTTTTCCAATTTAGCTAAGTGCTATTTCGTCATACAATATTGTATGAATATTAAATAAAATTACCTCATTTACAAAATAATTAGGTAACTATGTAAATAACCTAATTAATTAACTTAATTAAGTAAGTAACAACCTATAGATCTTTAACTAGCTAAATCGCTATATTATAGCTAACCAATTACCGAATTGAGTAAGTAACATTCTAAGTAACATGCTAAGTAACTAACAATAATGACAAAAACTAATATGTAACTGGTATCTATTGATTTGGAAACGTTTGATGAAAGTTTACTGTGGTGGGGGGTCTAGATTCCAGATCGAGACTCTAAGGACTAGACTCTAGACCAACCAATGAACTATTTCTGTTCATGCATTAAACGTCAAGTTGTGAACTCGTCATTAACCGCTAGGTGGCAGGCGTGATGCCAGCATAAAAAAAAAATGTGCATGTAATTCTAAAAATAACTTTTAATTAGTCCTAGTTTTGTTTCTTCTTATTTAAGCTTAGCAAACTAGAAAATAATAATAAATCTATGATATAATGTAAAAAAAATTTTTGTGTGTTGGCTTGTGTTATTGCTTTATTTAAATGTGAAATGAAGTCTAGATAACGGTATGCAATATAGAGTTTTATCGAGTTCAACAAGTGTATCAAAGTTTTGCAGAACTAGAAAATTTTCGCTGGGCAAAAACTGTCAACAATATAAGATAAAATATATGAAACCGATATAAGACAATGTCAGTATAAATGCATGGGGCAAGTTATAAATAGTTTGTCAATGCTTTATTTTTTTCTAAAGTCTACTCAGAATATATTTGAATGCACGTTTTTTAAATATGATACAACATCATAACCGTATCATATATATAGAAAACATGGGCCTACTCTTCCAACGTACAGTTAAAAGGTCAATAGATCGTCAGTTCGAATAAGCTAAAACAAACAAATGCAAGCAGGTATCTCAAAAAAGTAAACAAAAATACATAAGGTATCTATTATTACAACAACATTGCATTGCAGGTGGTCTGATATTTATTTGCTTTATAGTTCCCTCCTATCAAGGGCCGAAACACCACCCTTCCCTATTGCCGCCCCTGTGACAATCAAAGATCGTAGCGGAATGCATGTAGAATCTACAACACATATTTGAGATCCATGTAAAGATGTGAGAACCTGTGATTAGAACAAAGTACAGTACAACTGCGAAGTTCCAACCAATAACGTGCTAAAGCTGGGAATAAAAATGAAAACTGTACTAAGTTATAGTCCCCATACATTATTCATAAGCGCCTTTCCTGTAAGTACTGATGAATATTGCAGCGTTATCAGGAATTCTCAAAGCACTTATATGGAAACATTTACGTGGGCCATATTGGTGCGCGGAGTCTTGTAAATATGAAAATAAAACCACTGATGTAATGTATTGTAGCTTTATTTTATTCTAGTTTTTTCTTTAGCTTTGAGGGAGGGAAGACACGAAATGCGGAGTTATCGTGCAATGCACTCTGGTCTCGCATTATAGAATTCAGAACATACAGAGTACGTAATCGTGCAACAAAACTGAGCATAAAAATGTGTTAGAAAAAAATTCCTTTAAATATACGCAATGATCTTACATACATTTTATTATACGAATGTTTGTGTGTTTATTAAAGTAATATAATGAAAGTTATATGTTATAACCTTGGTTATAACTCTTTAGCGCTTTAGGGTTTAGCTAGCTTATAAGCGAGCTAGAACCTAGCCAATTGATGAAAGATGTGAATGGGAGGTGGGGAGATGTTACGTTTAATAGGCTGTGGTTCACAATCTATTTGAAATGTTTATAAATTACAACCTGTGTTTATCTCCGGCTTGTGACTCAGCCACTAATTAAGACTCTTTAAGCCGTTGCATACAAACAGTAGCGGGAGAAGAAATGGTCGAATCGTCTCCAACTGTGTTCTGCGTTTAGGATTACGTTTAAAATACGTTGATTACAAGATTTTGGAGGAAACGCTTTACTGGCAACCAGTTTTAAAATACAAGAGTTTAACACGCATGAGGCATCAGAGTGTAAGCCTACTAAGTACAAATAGGTGAAGAAAAGTAATATTGATTTAGTGAATGGATGAAGATAAGATTATAGGTGGAACATTGGTGAATTGAAAATAGAAATGCCAATAAAGAGATCTTTTATTTGCTCTGCATATCAATTTCTTAATTGATCTGTCTCTTCCCTTTTCCAATCTATTTCTCTTACTCACTTACTCGTACTTTCTCGTTATCTCGTGTTCATTTCTCTCTACCCCTTTTCTATCTTTCTAATATTTCTTTTCTTTTCTCCGTCTATTTTTATTTCTTTATCTTCCATATCTTCTCCCTGTGTTCTCTTTCTATAACTCTTTTCTCTCTCTCTTTACTCTCCCCCTTGTCTTTTCCCTTTCTCTCTCTGTCTATTTATTCTTTCTAACAGTTCTATATTACTTCCTTCTGTCCTGTTTCACTCTCACTCTCTCTCTCTCTCTCTCTCTTTCTCTCTCTCTCTCTCTCTCTCTCTCTCTCTCTCTCTCTCTCTCTTCAATGTTTGACCCGGTTGATGACACTTTTCTTTCTTCTTTTGTTCATTCACAGAAGATCGTCAACCGTTCAAAGCTCGATGTAAGTGTGTGCGTGCGCGTGTGTGTGCGAGCGTGTGTGTGTGTGAGTGTGTTTGTGTGAGTGTGGCCTGCTTCCGGTGAAGAGAAGCAGTAATGAGATGTTACGTGTAAAAAGATTACTGTCCAAGGGAAATCAATACACTTTTAAATCATAGTTCAACTTCCGCTCTAAATTTCAATTTTTATTCATTTTTTTTTCGTATTTTTTATTTTTGCCTGAAAATTCAATACAATATTCTTGCCTCCATGATTTCGTCCTCGCGTATATACATGCGTGGGAACAAACAGTGGGAGATTATGTCACTCAAAGTAAAAATGATACTCCTACATTACATAGACGTCAGCAGGAAAGAGGGGAGGAAGGAGTCGAGATGCGACTTCTTTAGAAAATCGGATAAACTTCAAGTGTAGGCGCGTTGCCCACTTGTTCGACATTTCGTTAGGAAAAAAAAAAGTTGTTTTAAATTTGAACAGAATTTGTTTATAAAACATTCACTCCCCTTTGTGTAAATTTGGGGTTATTACTCCCCCTGACATAAAACAGCGTCAATAAATAAACACAAATTGACAATGTAGATAAATGTAGTTTTATACCAAGAAATATACAACTAATAATGTGATTGTAAAGTAATGATTTTTTGGCATTGTTTCTAAAAGCCATTTAGTATATTTTACAACTCCACGTGCAAACGATCTATTGGTTTCATTGAAACGGATACATTGAAACACAAGAGGCGGAAAACAACCGAATAAAACTTTAAATATCTTGAACTATTTGTTTTCACTTGACTGGTCATAGTTATGTGTATACCTTAGGCAAATGGGGGAAGGTACGGGGAAGGATATATCTTTATATTATAATGCCAGTCTTTTTTCTTTATATTAAGTTAAGAAAAAAACAATTCAATAAAAACTGACCATTGAGAAAGAATGTGTTATTGTGGGACTATATGAAAATCTTGCCATTGACAGTCTCGTCTTGTGTTGTTTTTTTCATGACAATTCAATAAACAAATGAGTGAATTCGGGTCTTTAAGTTCAGTTACGCCTGTTCTTATTGGTGAATTTGTTTTTTTTAGTCCAGTTACGCCTACACTGATTGGTTAAGGTTTTTTTTTTTCTATTGTATGAATTTCTTTTCCTTTTTTTTTTTTGTTGTTGCTATTGTTGGTTTGTACGTTTTTAAATATTGTCTTTTTTATATATTACAGACGCTCCTTCTATAAAGAAGATTATTGCGTGGTCTGAGTCTAGTCTTGCATTTTTAGTAGTGTTTTAACTAATGTTAAGTTACTTTTTTTAAAAATCTAAACTCCTATAGCCGCCAAGCTAGACGGTGTCATTAGCAAAAACAAAAAATTAGAAGTGACAGAATAGAGACTTCATCGCAAGGGGGCCCATGTACCCCACAAAGTTGACTTGACTACATGTAGGATATAATTAATTAGAAGAAATACAAAACAGAAATTTGTTGTACTTGAAAACTTCCTCCCGACCATCAAGTATTACATTATTATTTAGTTAGAACATATACGTTTACAGACCTTCCTTCTAGATATAAGATTATTATTACGTCCTAGGCCCTGAACTCCAGCAGGGCGGCAGTTATTTTTCGGCAGCAGTTAATGGTCGGCGGCAGAGCTAGAACGAAGGGACACCATGATGTCAGAACAGTGTCTAATAACCGCCTGACCTCGGTATGAGCCTACATTGAGGAAAACAATGTTTGAAGTTTGAAGATATTTAATTGGTATAACATGGAAAGAGTTAACGGTTTTGCAGGTTGACATTTTAGGCGTTTTTCGGTGCATGCCAATGTGCCACCCCCCTCACCTCTTTATTTCTAGATAAAGTAATAGTTCAAGGCTAAGTACCTACAGAAATTATATGACCATTACGTGACATTGTAGTCACTTATGTTCTCAGTTCTCTTATCGAGCTAAATATAACCGCTATAAGCTTATGTATTTATCTTTAATTATGAATTTTGATAATTATAATTATTTCTAGCAGTCTTACCAAAAGGCTTTACCGCCCCACTCTGGATTAGTATGCTGGATGGCTATGTAAAGTCAACATGAACATAACATAGGTCTATTTTTGTTCATCTTGAACATAAAAGAATTTGTCGTTCTATTCTAATCCCTCCATTTACTAGATTTAAATTGGACATTTAAATTAACGTCGGAGGGAAAAAATATATAATGCACTTTTTTTTAGTTGTTGATTTTGTGTATGTATGTGGGGGGGGGGGGGTGAAGAAAAGCTTTCTCATCTCGACCCTACGCATTTGTGCCACTTCTCGCGTTGTCAGTACATTGAACCGGCTCTAGTGTCAACCAGGGCAAACAGTACAACTCCTGATGCTAAAACTGAACAACACAGGAAGTACGACAAAACACAACACACTACCAAGCATGAAGACGCACTATGAAGAGTTCAAGGGTGTAAGATAAACAGTTGCTGAAAAGAGAGAACTAATTTTCTAATGTTGTTACTCAGGACCGTATTTATGATTGTGGGGGCCCTGTTCCCAAATTTATGTGGGGGCCC
This sequence comes from Anisus vortex, assembly GCA_949126835.1. Taxonomy (NCBI): domain Eukaryota; kingdom Metazoa; phylum Mollusca; class Gastropoda; family Planorbidae; genus Anisus; species Anisus vortex. The sequence goes on from OX421493.1 coordinate 38,299,652, forward strand.
ATCGTAGCCTCGCCCCTGCCTTCCACATACCTCAGAAAAGTGACGTTTATTCATGTTATATTCTGTAAAATCATAAATTGTATGTTGTACTTAGCATGGTTGGACTGGAGCGCTTAAAATTGTAGGAGAAAAAAATTATTTTATTTTACATTTTCAACAAAAGAATGGGGATGTCACAAAAAATAATATTTTAGTAATTTGTGGGGGCCCCTTTTGTGTGGGGGCCCCTGTTCCAATGAAACACGTGGAACATGCCTAAATACGCCACTGTTGTTACTACAAAAGTAATTAAAATCTAGACTATGTAAATCAGCACAACATCATTTTGGATTCGTACAAAATTTAACTATTTAAAAAAACATAATCTACAACCAAATCTGCACCATTGTCTAGTCAAAACAAAGAAGTAAAAAACAATGTAAAGCGGCAGCGCTTTCGGTTGACGTGCCGGAGGTCCAGGGTTCGAATCCGGATAAAAAAAATAGGATATTATGTTCAGGGGTCTGGGGGTGTTCCTGGGTCAAGCCTGCTCTAATATGGATACCTGACATTAGTTGGGGTAAAATAGAGGCGGCTGTATATTGTGTTAGACTCACAATCATCTATTATGCCGTGGCCACATAAACTTGCGAAGACTGCTTCACCATCCTTATCGATCAATTTGTTCCGTAGGGATTACTTACTACTTCAAATCTAGTAAATCCTACAAAACTTAACCAGACTTGAAACCTGGCATATAAAAATAAACTATAATCATACATCAAATGTATAGCCTAGTCATATGATATTGGCATAGGACATTAACAGCCACTGAGGGCGCTGCATTAGTACACAAGTATATAAATCATGTAAACCCAGACATGTGTTAACAATGAGTTTTGATGAAAATGATGGATATTTACTTATACTTCAGAAGGGCTGACTAGTGGTCAATGGGGAAACCAACGGCTACTTTACGGCCAAACATATCTGTTTCTCACTGATAGTGTGTCAAACGAACAAAACGAGAAGGAATTCGAATCAGGGGAGATAACGAATAAAGATATTCAAGGAAACAAACCAGACGAAAAAACGTTACAGTTTTACGATTGAATTTGTATAAAGAAATTAAATAGACAATCGATTCTCACTATTTAAAAAATAAACACACGAAAAGTCACTGTTGCCGAACACAAGTGTTTTGGTAAATTAATGTATTTTTTTTTCAAATGACACATTTCCTACCAAGGCCTTATAGTATATATCTAGATACAGTACAATAAGCTATCTCTTATTCTTTATCACTCCTCGTGGAGGTGAAGCATAAGGCAGCAACAAATATTCACCGTACCTCCCTATCCTGGGCCAGCCATCTACAATAAGCAATAATTAGACAATTTCATTAAAACATGACATCACAACTAGAATTTAGAATAGTTTGTTCTTTACTTGGTTACGTCAACAACTGTCGTTGTCTTTAAAGTGCAATAACCCATTGAGTAAAATATTGCATTTAATGCATGACTATATAAATTAAAATCTACATACATTAACAATATGTCGTTATATTATATTTAGAGTACGACTATAAACTAGTGTTGTATAGATCTATAGCAAGAATAAAACGTAAAACATTGAACATTTTCAATATTTTTTTTTAGTTTTTGAAAAATGTAACTTTTTAACTTTAAGTCAATGAAAACAATTGCCTAGTATTTTGCTAATAGTAGATGTTATTGTATTCTAGTGCTCAGTCTATCGCCATCCTTTCAGATCAGACTCTCTAAGGCTTGCGTAACATATAAAGAACTTGACTCAGAAATAACTATAGCCTAACCTTTAATTCTCCAACTTTTAAAATAGATTAGTTTTTCAATATTATGTATGAATCATATCAACCGGTTACGCCACACAATCAACTTTATACAATATCATACAACTAGCTATTAAGCATTAAGCTATATATCTCTCTCTTACTCTAATTCTCTATCACACACTCTCTCTCTCTCTCTCTCTCTCTCATTATAAAGATCTACATGCTACAGTATTTTGCATAACCGACTGCTCCTCTCTCTACTGCTAGGCCATCTTGATAAACAAGTCACAATCGCTTTAGAAAACCTACCTAAACCTCATTTAACACTTATCAATACGCAAGACTAGACTAATGATACACGTAGGAGGCAGCAATCTTCTGTATATAAGGCATGCATGCATGCATGGTACGATAAATCGTGTTTCCTTTACATAAGAATGAAAACAAAACTAAATTCAGGGAGATAAATAAATAACTCAACGAATGGAGACTTTAATTTACGATGAGACAAAAGAGTTAGTAAGAGTTCTCATAAAATACGGATATGAGCACACTTTTATTTAGCCTTTTTGAAAACTGTGCATGTTATAGTGGATATAAAGTTACAAATTTAAAAAATGCATAAATGTAATGCTTTTAACTTGTACTATTATGTCTATAAAAACGTTCAATATATTGGCTAATTAAAATTGAAACTGAAAAAACAAACCCTCAATTAAAAAGTTGAGTTTTATAACAATAAAGAACCTCAACCGAGAAATAGAAAGTAACATGCATAAATGTAAAGTTATGCCCCTTGAATAATTGATGTTGAAATAAATTTATCTATATCTATATATATAAAAAGACTGTGTTAAGCCCCGCGAGGATCCCCATTGGTCAATTTGAAAACACGTGTGTCACTGACCTATCTAGGCCTAGCCCAATATACCGTCTAATAATTTTTCACATCGGACATGTGTCTTCGATAGCTCAGTGGTAAACGTAGTGGACTGCTATACGGGCGACCAGGGTTCGATTCTCCAGTTAGACTATACTTTTTTTTTCGACAATTAATTTTTCAAACTTTTAAAAACAAAAGACATTGTAAATCTATAGGCAATATAGATTTTGTTAAATAAAAATATTTGACTATTTTTTTTTTACCCTATTACAATATTTATTTACTTTCCTAAAAGTATTCAGTAAGTGTAGTTTATAAATTTGTTATCTGCACCGCAGACAGTCCTTTTTTTTTTTCACCCGGGCAACGCCGGGCAATGTAGCTTGTAATATATAAAAAGATCGTGTTTGTATCCCCACGGATCCCCATTGGTCAAATTGTGAGTTTGTGTCACTGATCTATTTAGGCCTAGGCATATATACTGTCTAATAATTTTTCACATAAGACATGTCTCTTCTCTAGCTAAGTTGTTTACTTAGCGGACTGCTGTGTTGGCGACCCGGGTTCGATTCTCCAGTTAGACTAGATCTATACCTTTTTCTTTCTACATTTTTTTTTCAAACTTTTAAAAACAAAGACATTGTAAATCTACGGGCAATTTAGATTTTTGTTAAATAAAAATACTTGCCAATTTTTTTTAACCGATTACAATATTTATTTTAAATTACTTTCCTAATTAGATCTGAGTCTTCAGTAACAAAAAAATAATTAAAATATTAGATTTATAATTTATAGCTTTCCTTTAAATTGTGGTTTTTTAAATTTTTATCAGCACCTTATACAGTCCTGTTTTTTTTCACCCGGGTAACGCCGGGCAATGTAGCTTCTTGGTTTTTATGTGACAAAATTTGTTTATTGCTTTTACTTTCTAATATTTAATTAATATTGTTTTTGTTTTTGTCATATTTGAACTGTAGGCTTGTTTTAAGGAGGAAAACTATGGTGAAAGTCGTGGGCTCGGGGGGGGGGGGGGGGTGACACCCAAAGTTTACCGCACCGGGTGAGACCAGCCGTCGGTATGCCACTGATTAGGTCTTTAATATTTAAGAAGTTGAAAACTCTCGATATATTCTCCATTGCATGAGAATATACTTTTGATATTACTAACAGCATTGCCTATATAGTTGGTCCATGTTTGGGCCCTTGAGTTTTTCACTGATATCAGCTCTCACCATAGCGAGCTTAACTTAACATTCTCGTGTCCAAATTTACTTCTCTCTCAAATCCTCATTGACCATTGCCATCTGCCAGGTTTTCATTTAACAACGTAGTTACCCTGTCCGGCTGGTCCTGCGGTTAGTTCACCGGACTGTCAACCAACCCGTCGCGGGTTCTATCCCTGCCGCCGACCGATCCCTGTCGCCCTGCAGGAGTTTTGGGCCTAGTGGACGTAATAATCTTCTATCTAGAAGGAACGTCTGTAAACATAAGAAAAGAAGCGTTTGATTTTAATGTTATAGGCACCATTGTTTTCTTGGTGTTATTAGCTGCTTTCCAAGATAAAGTTGTTTTTAAACACATGCTGCACTTTCAGCACACGAACAATCACATTTATGGCATTTTGCTGCTAAACTCCTCCACATAACATGCATTAATTACCTGGTATTTTACCTGTCTTTCAGAACAGGCAATTATAATATATATCTCCTATCTTAGAAATATATTGGAAAGCTAATGGTGGCAGTCGGGGCAAAATAATATGCGCGTTCTTTCGGTTGAGTCGCCCGAGTTGTGTGACAGCAACTAGAGTTGTGTGACAGCAACTAGAGTTGTGTGACAGCAACTAGAGTTGTGTGACAGCAACTAGAGTTGTGTGACAGCAACTAGAGTTGTGTGACAGCAACTAGAGTTGTGTGACAGCAACTAGAGTTGTGTGACAGCAACTAAAACAACCAAGTTGAGCAGACCTATGGTGGAAGCTTTACGAAGGGAACAGCGCCCACGATATCGCCCAATTCCAAACTGGGCATTGCCCGATAGGGGCCGACTTCAGACTACCTACTGCAGAAAAGACCGTCGCGCCTGCTCTTGACTGCCCCAAGTTGCAATAGAGTTTAGTTTAGAGCAGGGGTCGGGGTTCGGGGGCCAGATGTGGCTCTATTGATGGTTGCATCTGGCTCGCAGACAAATGTTTGATTTTTAAAAAAAGTTTCTTTATGCTCCTTTGATCTTCATATTAATTGCATTGCAGCACCAGAAGTCTTATTAATGGTAAGAAATACTCATTATTGATTAGCAACAGCATAACAATGTTATTAAAAATAATTTAGAGACATAGGCCTAATTATTGCATGTAGGCCTACTTTTAGTATTGAAATTAGGCGTACCTACACAAAATGCACACATTTACTTGAATTTTTAGTTTTAAACATAATGTATGACTCTCACAGAATTACTTTTCAAAATATGTGATGTCCATGGCTCTCTCGGACAAAAAGGTTCCCGACCCCTGGTCTAGAGTAAAGGGACCCGTGTCGAATATGGGTAGGCCTATCTTAAATTCACTCTGGTAGATAGGCCTAGGCCCTAGGCCTACTATTGCATTTGTTCTCCGAGCCCAGAGTGTGGCTTAATAAAGTAGACTAAATTAGATTAAATCTCGGCTCCTTTTCTCAATTTTTAAAAGTGGGGTGGGGTTTAGATCTGTAGATTTCGATCACCCACAACCCTTCCTCCCAAACACCATTTTCCCATTGCTTTTTTTTTAAATAGTTAATTGGAACTTGGAACTCTTTCTTTTGAGAATAAATGTATATAGATTAGTGCGAACTTTGGCACTCTTATATTTATCAAGTTACAAAAGACAATTGTTTCCTAACAACCAACTATCATTGCGCTCGCTTATAAAAAGAAAACAGCAAAACAGACCATTTAAACTTAGTAATAAGAAATAGTTTACTTGCTTATTTAACTATTTATCATTAATATTATGCAAGTAAATACTAAAAACTTTTAAAGATAATATTAAAGAATTACAACTCAACACATTTGACGCAGGGTGTTATCAGGCTTTCCATACGCCGTACGCTTACTTTGCCCTTTTAGTACTTTTAGACACTTGAGTCTTGAGTCTTGACTTGGGCTAGTATTAGTCATAGTCACTTAGCCTAGACTTAGGCCTAATCACTTAGACTTAGGACAAGTACTGATAGTGATAATACTTTTCCTCTACTATCAGCAATTGTGACTGTGAATATTAATTTAATTTCCAGCAGACTTGCCTTTTCCACAGATTCCGAATTCCAGTTACATTCTGAGCCTATCTTTGAATCATGTCTCGAGCTGCTGGCACACTGATAACAACTAATAATGCAACTTACATTCCGCCTCGATTTATGCCTGGGTAAGAAAACATTATTGAACTACGGAAACTAATATCGGGATTTTTAATGGTGTATTTTTTAAGGTATTATTATGACTAAAAGTTTGTTTTAACATGACTAAAGTTTTCAGAGTTTCCTTCTAGTAGTAGTAGAAGATTATACTAATTATATACTATTTAATTGCCTATTACTATTACTATTATATTTTGTTGACGTTTGGTGTAGCCCACTAACCGCAGTACCAGCCAGTCTCACTGTATAATCTATTAGATTGTTAGACTATTAGTCTATTAGTGTCTAAATATAAGATAATAAATAGGCCTATAATTTATAATATTTATTAAGTTTGATTCAAGTATTTAGTTTCTCGGCTTCTATCAATTATAAATAACTGTTTTGCTTTATAAATTTAATGGGTCACGAGAGCCTTACTTGCAGTGCATTCCACTAGGTCCTAAGTTCTAATCCCCTTGTAGGTTAGGATTAGTTCCCAGGTTGGCCTATGGAGGGGATCTCTGAGTCCACCCAGCACTAATGGGTACCTGACATTATTTGTGGCAAAGTAAAGGTGGTTGGGCATTGCGCAGGTCACACAACTCCCTATGGAAACTTGTGAATGCTGATTCAATTGGACTGATAGGTAGGCTATACTTAATTATTTTACTACCTACTTTATGAATTCACGTTATTGAATTATTTTTCTTCTAACATTTGTAGATATCGAGGATACTGCCCAACCATTAAGTATGATTATGGAGAGACATATGGAAATGAGACTGCAAATTACTTTCAGGACTACAGATCTTCAGTCTTAAACAGTTCAGCAGATCCTTATGCTAAAGGGGGATCATTCCCCACTGTATATTCTCACAACCCAGACCTCGTTATTAGTAACCGCACAAGGACCCAAGACAGATGGCTTCTTGCTCCAAAATATCAGCTGTCAAATGTGGACCATAATCGCAAGGAAGAAATATATCAGTTTAACAGAGTAGGAATTGACTTAAAATCATTTATGAGATTTTCTATGAGATTTTCAATAAAAACTTTTAGGCTTAGGCCTATTATTTTCATTACAATTTATATTCAATTAATATTTTCTGTGGGTTTTTTTTTTGCTAGAAAATGTATATTTTAAAGATAAATAATATTTGCAATTCTCAATTCAGTTAAGCATAAAAAAAATCCACAGAACATATCCTAGATAACTTACATCTTATGATAATATGTTGTTCTGTTTTTTTTAGTTGGCTAATGCACACAGAGAACACTACACAGATAAGACTGGTACTGCCAAGCCAGTGGATTTTTTTAGTATTCCAACTACAGGGGAGCAGCAGTTTAAAAAAACTTTTACTTTGTAAGTCAACTCTCTTTCACAAGATAACAAAAACAACAGAACTTTTGATTTTCAGTTTTTATACTTTCTGTGATCTTTGCTGTTTTGTTTTTTTAATTTCAAACTTTGTACATTTTTTTATGCTTGTGATTTAAGATTTTTTTTTAGATCATTTACTACACTTGCAATATTAAGAATCTGTATCACGTGTTCAAAATATTATTTATTTGTATATGAAATAGCTAAAACAATACAGTTTTCTATAACAATACCTATTGGAAGTAGCCTAATATGTGAGATAAAGTAAAATAAAAATTGTGTTTATAAAGGCTAAAAGGCTTAGTAATATTTGTTCTCAAGCCATCAGATTTAATGCAAACATCTGCACGAAATTGGCATTCAGTTGTCTACTGTCTATCTATGATAAATATATGATAAATCTATTTATAAATGAAAATTTTCTTGAATATATTTGTAAACACACATTGAGAATATTAAATTAACATCTTCTGAAATAAGTTTCATATTTGTAAACAAGAAAATAAAATATGTTTTGCAATGATATATTAAGAGTTTGTGATTTGACACTGCTGCTTGACTGCTAGAGTTTGAATTCTTATTCTTTAATGTTTTCATTGTTAGCGTTTTAAGGCATCATGGTAGCTGCATAATAAAAAATGGTTAAAATCCTGTGTGTTACTGTAATTAATTCTACACTCTACACATGAAGTTCTAAAACATCTACTTAAATAAATTTTTTACTTCTGTCCCTGGAGATCTAAGTATATATAAATATATATAGGTTTTATAATTCTTGCTACAAACTCAGTTGGCAACTGAAGAGACTCAAACAAAAAGATTTGTATCCTGCTTTAGGAATAACAGTACAACTATAAGTTAGCTTTGTAAATAAAAAAATTAAAGTCTAGCTTTGCATAATTCTTGTAAAGATCAAAACAGCAAAATTATGTCCCAACTTGACAGTACGAATAATAATATGAACTACCAATATAACACAAACAAAAAGCTTAATGAAATATTTGCAACAAAAAAAATTCTTAACTCTATCATTAAATTAATTTAGAGATTTAAATTTATTACTGTATGTTACACAAGTAAGGTAAACAGCTTACGCTCACCATCAAATGCACGAAACATTAGTCAAACGCACTTGGTTGAGTTACAGATTTACTAAGATTTATGACAACACATTTTATGTAGCAAAAGAAAAATGGAAAGCAGGAGGCAAGTTTAATAAGAAACTGTCGCACCAAGGAAATTTCATGGGAGGTAATTTCATTTTTATCAGATATATAGACTACATTAATTTTAAAGAATCTTACACTTACATCTTATCAAACTAAATACTATAAATACCAAAATTATTGTAAATGTTTACCATAAAATCACTTTGATATGTAGGAACATTTTTTGTTATAATTCTGTTTTTATTTTTTAATGTACAGTAATTTAAAACTACATACATTAGATTTGTAAAACTAAATAGAAAGCTGTTAAAAGGAAAAGATATCAAATACTATTATTTTTTGTAACATATGTTTTAACTTCTCATTTAACGTCATTGGCTGTCATATAATGCAACATAAATAAAATGTGTTTTCTAATGCGAAATTTGTATAATCCTTTAATCTTTGTTAGCCTCAAGTTTCATTGTTTCAGCAATCAGATGGGTCACGACAATCAAGGAGACAGACTGCCTACCATTAAGGACAAAGGTCAAGCTCTCTGCCAACACTATCCCCCTATACCGTCTACACAGAGGAACAGAATGATGAGGAATGTTGTATTTGAAAGACGATAATCATGACAGTACTAAACTATTGACTCTTTTGTTCTGTTACAATATTAATCATGACAGTACTAAACTATTGACTCTTTTGTTCTGTTACAATATTAATCATGACAGTACTAAACTATTGACTCTTTTGTTATGTTACAATATTAATCATGACAGTACTAAACTATTGACTGTTTTTGTTCTGTTACAATATTAATCATGACAGTACTAAACTATTGACTGTTTTTGTTATGTTACAATATTAATCATGACATTACTAAACTATTGACTGTTTTGTTATGTTACAATATTAATCATGACAGTACTAAACTATTGACTGTTTTGTTATGTTACAATATTAATCATGACATTACTAAACTATTGACTGTTTTGTTATGTTACAATATTAATCATGACAGTACTAACCTATTGACTGTTTTTGTTATGTTACCATACACACAGTATTATCATACAATTTGGTTTGCTTCATTTTAAAGTAACATTCCCTTTTATACCACATTAAACCATAGAGCCTGTAAAAACAAAGTGTTTACCAGTTTCTGTGGCAATACAAGAGGATTGTGTACACTAAATTTAATGAGAAAGATTTCAAGCTTGGATAAAACTGTGTCTACTATGAGCTGTTTTCTCTAATCAATGTTGATCTTTCTTAATTGTATCCAAATAATACAACAAATATTTTTTTTCGGCTATGAAGTTTAGTTCATCTTTTTTGTTCTGATGTAAAGTCGTATGGCTAAAGTATTTCTAGAGTGGTTCTTTCATACTCAGAAATTTGGAAAAATTAGATCTTGACAAATTGCACGTAATTTTATAATTATCACAGCCCTGAACTAATTTTAGACAAAAAATAATGACAGAAGATTTAGCGACTGTACAAAGAAAAAAAATCTGCTGAAAATTCCTATTTTAAAACTTTGGAAATATTATTTTATTTAATTTTCATTTTCAAACTTGTCAAATATTTCATGGTAAATTGATGTTACAATAAATTCAAGTGCAAATGAAAGACTTATTTTGAAAAACATTGCTGATAACAAGTTGTCTGCTGCACAGACATTTTGAAAAAAACTTGTGTATAATGACATTCATATCTAATTAAAATTGATGAATTGATAATGGTGTGTACAACATTTTACAAATATAAAATATTGTGTATAAGTATAATGACATTCATATTTAATTAAAATTAATGAATTGATAATGGTGTGTACAACATTTTACAAATATAAAATGAATCTCGGTATTAAAACCTTTACAACTCAAAGGATATACAGCATTTAAAAATGTGTTTATTTTAGCTCAAGAAATTATAATGTTCTGATATTCACAATGTAAAGATGAACTATGTAATAAATATGTATGAGTTACAGACATGAGTGTGGAATAGTTTACATTAAATGTTGTACTAACACATACAAAACGCAACATACTCTTTAGCCTTTCATTTATATACATTCATACTTGCATTTTAAAACAATCCATGAAAATTACAACTTAAGGACTACAAATATAAAAGTGTAAACCAATACAATAATTGCAAACCAAAATTTTGATATTCTGATATTCTAATAAAAGTTTTTAGGTTTATCTTTTTTTGTAGTCTTTAACCAAGGTTTCCACGTCCACCTGGCCACCTAACAACGATTGCCTCAAATCCTGATTGTGTTTTAGTCTTAGAACAATTGTCCTGAGTGTCCTTCTGTAATCAGAGCTATAGAGCTGCTTGTGCTGGTGAAATGTTTCCCTCTCAATGGCATCAACCAGTTCATGTTGCTCCTGGGTGTATGTAGAATTAAAGCAAGAAACACTTAGCTGCATATATAAAATACAAATGCAGTGACTCTACTAAATAGTTGGGATGAAGGTATACATTCACCAATAGGAACAAAGGAAGAAAAGGCAACCAGCAGTAGGACCAACTATAAATTCAATTTAAAAAAAAAATACATCTACTGTATTCAAGATGATAAAGATGCTAAGGTAAATGTATATTATTTGCTACAGGAAATGGTCATTCTTTGTTTGACAGAATTAGAGCTCTATCACACCTGCCTGAACAATGGGATCCCTTTGGGTATTCTATGTAATATGCAGTGCCTTTACATGCTTATGTAGCGCCCCGGAGCAAAAGTTTCAGCGCTGCCCCCTTGCATATTGTAACTGCTTGTTTAGTGCTATATTTAGACTACATTTGCCCTCCCCCCCCCCCCCCGGAAGTGTCTCCCCCGGGCATATGCCCCCACCCCTATGTGAGGGCACTGGTAATATGCTAAGTAAAATATATTTAAAAACACTTGTTTAAAGAAAAAAATACATATTTTTAAAGTCAGATAGCCCCCATTAGATTTTTTTGAAAGGCCTATTCTTCAATCATTTCAAAAGATTCATGTTAGCTTTTAAAATTATTAAAAGAACGTGGAAAATCTTGAAATTTTAATAAAGAAACTTTCTGCCCATGAAATTTACAGGAAGTAATTTTTTTGTTATGTTTGTTCAATTAAATTCTTCTAGTAGATCTATTATTTCAATCTATATATATATAAAAGATCGTGTTTGTGTCCCCACGGATCCCCATTGGTCAATTTAAATACATGTGAGTTTGTGTCACTGACCTATTTAGGCCTAGGCCTTAATACTGTCTAATAATCTTTCACATGATATGTGTCTTTGCTAGCTCAGTGTCTAACGTAGCGGACTGCTATACGGGCGACCCAGGTTCGATTCTCCAGTTAGACTATACCTTTTTTTCTACAATTTTTGTTTCAACTTTTAAAAACAAAAGACATTGTAAATCTACGGGCAATTGAGATTTTTATTAAATAAAAATACTTGCCTATTTTTTTTACCCGATTACAATATTTATTTTAAATTACTTTCCTAAAAAAAAGTCTTCAGTAAAAAAATTATAATTTAAATATAAGATTTATAGCTTTCTTTTAATTGTAGTTTATAATTTTGTTTTATCTGCACCTTATACAGTCCATTTTTTTTTCACCCGGGCAACGCCGGGCAATGTAGCTTGTATACAATAAAAGATAAAAAAGGGAAATGCATATTTCTACCTCAACACCAAGAGATTCAGCTAGCAAAGATCTCCCCTTTGATCGAAAAGTTTCAGATTTTTTGTCACATCTCACTTCAATCTGGGGTCGATTTTTGCCTTCTAAAAAAAACTGTTTCCATTTCAAATATATTCTTTTGGCCTCTCTGGCAACGTCTTCGTCAGAATGTTGTCTTAGTCTTTTCACAGTATAGCCTATTAGGAAAAAAAAAGGTTATGTAAGCATACATTTTAAAAGAAATTATTAGACTAGTGTTTCAAAAATTTTTGATAACAATTTGTAAGAAGCAATCTACCAAAATTAAAATAAAACTGTAAAGAAAGAAAGTAAAAAAAGATAAAAAAATCATACAGCAAATGTAACCAATTTAAAAAAAAAAATAGCATTCAGTAAAATTTAATTTAAAATGGAACAACCATTTCTCTCATACAAGGCTGTCTAATTTAGAAAGAACAGTAAGAATGGAACCTTTCAAGAGAGTCTAAGTAAAAAAACTTTATTCGACAGAGGCATTCAGTAAAATTTAATTTAAAATGGAACCACCATTTCTCTCATACAAGGCTGTCTAATTTAGAAAGAACAGTAAGAATGGAACCTTTCAAGAGAGTCTAAGTAAAAAAACTTTATTCGACAGAGGATTCCTCAAATTTGTGTGCAATAGTGCAATCAACATTTGAGTTTTCTGTGTGAAACTGTGGCATCACATAGTGAAAAAAAAAAGGGATAATTTTTAAATAATAAAAAATTGGGCTGGTAATGGAAGTCCAGGAAGGGTTAAACTAATGGGTGACCAGATATACCCAATGTATCATATTTCTCTGAAAGGTTTCAGGTATTTGTTGTCTCTTATATTTCTTGAAAAACAACATTTGAAGCTAATTAAAAACTGAATTACCTATTTTAGTTGACCGCATAACCTCTAGAGAAGGAATCTTCATGCTGAGAGCTTTTAATGAGTCTATCATCACATGCTTGCTTTGATTTTGTAATGAAAGTTTTGACTTTAATCTCTCAATGTCCTCAACAACAACCACTCTCTGTAATAAAAATAAGTTCACAAAACTGTCATCATTTTTGTGTTTCCACTTGATTACCCACAAGACAGTCAGCATCTCTTGAGACAAAACCTCAACATACCGGTAAGCCTACTGAATCAAAAAATAAAACATGTGGATCTACCAGACTTTGTAGTGCTCTTTTGAAATATGTGTCTGTCTAGTTGCCTAAAAAGTGTATGCATGGTGACAGATTTAATTTGTTGTGTACATTTCTTGATGACTGAATATAATAATATTGGGACACTACGATCTAGGTAAAGAAAATGCCAAGACATATTTGTCACTTGGTCTTAAGGGTTTAATCACTGATTCTATCAAACTCTGATGGGTACCTTATATTAATTATATTAGAGAAAGGAAATGTGGCTAGGCATTAAATTAAAAGCTGTACACAGTCATGCGATCCCTAAATATAAGATTTGTATCTTTTGAAACTACAATCATAAATAAAAAGTACAATGGAAAGCAAGAATAACAAAATGCCATGACAAATTAAAAAAATATGAAACAAATACAGGCCTAAATTTGTGTCATGTATCCACAATATAAATTTGTGTCATGTATCCACAATATAAATTTGTGTCATGTATCCACAATATAAATTTGTGTCATGTATCCACAATATAAATTTGTGTCATGTATCCACAATATAAATTTGTGTCATGTATCCACAATATAAATTTGTGTCATGTATCCACAATATAAATTTGTGTCATGTATCCACAATATAAATTTGTATCATGTATCGAATGCAATATTTTAAAATAACCATATTAATTTTGCACAAAACAATCCCTTAATTTAATACCTTGCAAACACTTATTAGTCTCAGATAGGCTTACTGTTTGTTGTTGTGTTTTTTTTACAGAAAACACCAAACCAAATATTAACCTGATGCATACTTTTTCATTATCTTGGAAAGAAAGTGGAGATGGATTGGACACACACTAAGGAAAGATAGGATCAAAAGAGCTAGACGGGCATTAGAGCAAACGACACAGCGGAAGAACCAAGCTTACATGGAGATGAAGCATGTTGGATGAGGTTGGACAAACAGGAAAGAGCTGGGAAGAATTGAAGTGACTGGCAAGAGACTGCGGAGAGTGGTGCGCTTTGACAGAGGCCCTATAACAAGCAACCCAAGAGACAGATGATGATGCTTTTCGATTGTACAAACTTGCAACGCAAAAACTATTTTTTAAAAGCTGAATGTTCCCAGACAGACGTGTCTTGGTATTGATTCATATTGAATAATATTCTATCAATGAGTGATACACATACCATGTAACATCTACTGATCTATATTATTATAAACGTCTAAATTATAAATTCAGATTTTACCATATACTTTAATTGATTTTAACTAATTTATGCACCACTGCAAAGATTTGTATTGAAATTTTTCTTGTAATGTTTCAGTTATAATATAAATTTGTATCTTCAATCAAATACAACTTTCCGTAACTCTTTTTTTTTTAATATTCCAGTCATCATGGCTCAATAAAAAATAAAAAGCAAAGGTGGGGTTTTCTATCAATACTATTACTATTTCTACATAGCCTACTACTACTACATTATTATGTAGAATGATATACCGTACGGTATACCATTCAGCCATTCATTTTAGATTATGTTATAGGTCTATTATATACCTATGATATTCTATGTTGTCATAATGATATACTATTAAGGCAGGTTTCATAAAATTGCCACAAAGTGGTGGGGGTTTATTGTTTGGTGTAAAAATAAAAAGTGTTTATACAAAAAGTAGTTTTTTTTTACTTGTGTGTATTAATATGTCCATAAAGTATCAGCTGCGTCTGTATTGTAAGTTTTAATTATAATTTTATGTTGCTTATATTAATTTAAATACCATCGAACTTTACATAATTGACAGACACCATTTCCTGATTTTTTTTTTAAACATTTGAAAATCAGTTACCAGGAAATAATAAAGCTGAAATATAAAGTGGTTTTTTAAAAATGTTTATCATTCATAAGCATGTTAATTTTCCCTAGGCCACCATTATAAGAACAAAAAAATGTTTATCTTAAGAAATAAAGTCTTTTTTTAAAAAGCCCTTAATTTGTACGGCATGTTGGAGTGTTACAGTTATAATGATAGCCAAAAAGCTCCACACACAACAATTAGCGCTGATCCAGTTAGGGTCTATTTTTAGACACGACGGTACTGTCAGGAATGTTCTTCGCATGAAGTTAGGGAAATTCAAATACAATGGGGAGCTGTTCCATAAGTTAACTAGTTAGTTGTTAATTAAGTGTTATTTGGCACTTTTCTTATCAGAACTGTATTCAGTTCAATAAATTATTTGTTGGCCCAGCGCCTTCCCCTCATTATACGAGATGTCAGGCTTTTAGTAACCGTTATTCTGATTAATAAATAAGGGAATGTAGGTCTCTAATGAAGCTGTTCAGTTGTAATCTGAAAGTGTGCTTTGGTTGTACTGTTTTATTTTATTTTAATATAAATATTGAACTTTTTTGTAAAACCAATAGGCATAATGTAAGGGCATTAATAATAGATTACTATGTATTGTTAACTATTTTTGTAAGACCTTTTATTATGTTGTAAAATACAAAATTCCTTTGAATACTTATGTATTCTGTCAGTGTTTAATATGGTTTATGGTAGTTATTTAATTTATTTCAAATATTTTTATATTTGTTATTATTGAAAACCATTAATTCGGTACGTTTGCTCTTATGAATGTCAATTATATATTTTTCAGAGCATGATGAGTAATTTTAATAATAGTTTAAAAATAGGGCACTCGTACAATAATTCTCTTTTTCCTGGTGTTTAACCAGAGTGGATTGAGACTGTGCTTGCATGTGATGTCATGCTCTTCTATATGTTCGGGGAGAGCTGATATACACTGTGTGAAAGTTGTGTGTGACAGAATGCGCTCGGATAAGAGCCAGAGAAAAGAGGAACGAGTGTGTGGCTGTCTTTTCTTGATAAAAATAACAAGACATTCTATTATAACCACCTCGTTGCCTTGATTTTATGGGGAGTTGAGAAGAAAAATAAATATTGTCAGTATTGAAGGCTTCCCTCTAGACGACAAGCCAATACAGTCGGTAGAGCCAGTGCTACCACCGTTCACCAGATGAAAGGCTGAGAGAGCAATGCCTCCACAAGAGTATTTTTCCCCTCTGCCAACACTAAATCTAAAACTGGATTTAAAAATAGAGTTATTGATGTAAATTCACAAAAACTCTTAGCTTAAGTCAGAATTTTTTTTTCATAAAAACAAATAATAACTAGCAGAAAATTTCATTTTATAACAAAAAATTATAAAAATCTGTCATTTCGTCGGTATGTCAAGTGTAGCGCGGGAGGTAAAAGTCTAGAAACGAGATTAAGGTCAATTTAAATGCACATCCGATCGGATAGCTTTAAAAATCAATTTGACGCCATTTTTTAGTTAGTAAAATGTTTTTTTTTAATTTTGTAATTATGGGGAAGATTGAACGCTACATCTAGAATTTATGATGCTCAGTGCGAAAAGAAGTTTTTATTGTAAAACTAATAACAAAACACAACATAAACACTGATATATTTATGTTTTGTGAGTTTTACTTACTTACGCCTTCGTCCCACCTGGCACATAGGCCACCAACAAGAGTCCTCCAAAGAGCCTTTGTCCCACCTGGCACATAGGCCACCAACAAGAGTCCTCCAAAGAGCCTTCGTCCCACCTGGCACATAGGCCACCAACAAGAGTCCTCCAAAGAGCCTTCGTCCCACCTGGCACATAGGCCACCAACAAGAGTCCTCCAAAGAGCCTTCGCCCCACCTGGCACATGGGCCACCAACAAGAGTCCTCCAAAGAGCCTTCGCCCCACCTGGCACATGGGCCACCAACAAGAGTCCTCCAAAGAGCCTTCGCCCCACCTGGCACATAGGCCACCAACAAGAGTCCTCCAAAGAGCCTTCGCCCCACCTGGCACATAGGCCACCAACAAGAGTCCTCCAAAGAGCCTTCGTCCCACCTGGCACATAGGCCACCAACAAGAGTCCTCCAAAGAGCCTTCGTCCCACCTGGCACATAGGCCACCAACAAGAGTCCTCCAAAGAGCCTTCGTCCCACCTGGCACATAGGCCACCAACAAGAGTCCTCCAAAGAGCCTTCGTCCCACCTGGCACATAGGCCACCAACAAGAGTCCTCCAAAGAGCCTTCGTCCCACCTGGCACATAGGCCACCAACAAGAGTCCTCCAAAGAGCCTTCGTCCCACCTGGCACATAGGCCACCAACAAGAGTCCTCCAAAGAGCCTTCGTCCCACCTGGCACATAGGCCACCAACAAGAGTCCTCCAAAGAGCCTTCGTCCCACCTGGCACATAGGCCACCAACAAGAGTCCTCCAAAGAGCCTTCGTCCCACCTGGCACATAGGCCACCAACAAGAGTCCTCCAAAGAGCCTTCGTCCCACCTGGCACATGGGCCACCAACAAGAGTCCTCCAAAGAGCCTTCGCCCCACCTGGCACATAGGCCACCAACAAGAGTCCTCCAAAGAGCCAAATTTCTCTATCTGACCCCAGTTATTTATTTGTCATAAAAGTATCAATTTCAACAACATTCTGTGTTTAATGCTATTTGCTGTAATTTAGTGTCATTAATTTTGTAGTGCCGGCTGTTTGACTATCAACATATTTTCACGATCCTTAAATTATAATATTATAAAATATTATAACGTCAGTGGACTTTTAACTTTCATGTTTAAATTTCTGGGCTTTTAGGCATTAAATGGACATATGATGCTTTAATCTAAAATTCTTCTTTATAAAAAAAAAATGGGAACTACTAAAATCCTTATCGTGAAACCTATTTTAATTTAAATAGGCAGGAACGTTACATACTGGCTTGATGCCATTTCCCGATATTTTTTTTATACAATAGAAAATCACTTACCAGGATTAAAATAAAACTAAATATAACGTTATTTCAATGTTTATCGTTTATACAGATATTTTTTTTCCCTGGGCCACCATTTTTTCCCGCAGCCGAGACTAAGTCTAAAGCTATAACTAAAATAAGATTTATCTATGTTATTTCAGCCAGAAATATATTTTTCATAAAAACAATGTTTGTTTTAAATATTTAGCCGAAGAGTTAATTTTATTAGCAAATAAATGAAAATTGATTGTTACAAAAAGCCTTCAGTCTATAAAATGTAATGCGTGCTGTCGAAACAAGATTCAAGATTATGGTAAATTTAAAAGTGCACTTGCGAATTTTAGAATGTAAATCTGATCGGATAGCTTTAAAGTAAAAAATAATGTATTTTTTTAGTTTGTAAAAAAAAGAGGATTTTTAATATTTCGTTTACTCATGTCTGTTTGTAACGACTTGGTTTTGTATGATTGATATCAAAAGAGTTTTTTTCTAAAACACTATTTATACATTTATTTTCTGATTTCCGACTGTTTGAGTACTATCTATGGCAACAAAATATTATTAATTATAGTTTCAAACTAAATTTACGCAAACTATAGTGTTTTCAAAGTAAAAAATCCTTTTCTTTTTCGCTTTGTATACGACCATGATAGCCGCAATTTTGTAGGCATGGCGCCAACTTTGTTCATTCTAGACTTTTTGATGCCAGAGTGTGAAATCACGTTTTATTGTAAAAATAATAACAGTTAACAAAATACAATACAAACACTGATATTTTTACGTTTTGTGGGTTTGTCATAAAAGTATACATTTGAACAATACTGTGTGTTTAAATGTTATTTTGCTGTTTAGTCAGTAATTTTTTTTAGCATCCGCAATTTCTGGGCCTATGCCTATATGGTTTTTCCCCAATTTTTAAAATATAAAATTATATTAGAATATCAGCTGACATTATAAGTGTCATACTTGGATTTCTGGGCTTTTAAGCTTTAAAATTACACATAATAATATAATAGGCCTATAGCCACTATAGCATTATTTAATTTTTTTCACAAAATCATCAAAAACGGGATCTTCTGAAATTGAGATCTTTATCTGGAAACCTGCCTAATAAAGTTTTTTACTATTTATATTTGTTATTAAAATTAAATAATTATTATTAATGGGTTTAACTTATTATATTAAAAACTATTACTTAAACATAAAGTTAGCCTGTAGATTAGGCCTATAGCTAGGTAGTTTGGCCTATAGCATTTATAATTTTATAGTTGTTAGTTAAGTTAGGCTATGGCTATACTCTTATAATCTTGTATATAGGCTATAGTACTAGAAGTAGGCCTATAGTGAAGTCGAAGTATACTGGCCTATACTATAACTGTTATAAATAGTATTTAAGTATTATAGTGATTATTATAGGCTATAGGGCCTATACTATATGAAGCATAATCTAGTTTTACTAGTTTTAATATCTAATGACTGTTACCAGGGGCGAAGCCACAGGGGGGGCTGAGGGAAGCTAAGCCCCCCCTGGAATTTAAAAAAAAAAATTTTTCAATGGATTTTTAAAAAAATAAATGCTAAATTCGCAAAAAATTTGGTAAATGTTTATTACGCGAAAGTTCAGCCCCCCCGGTATTTGGTAAATATTTGTCACGCAAAAGTTCAGCCCCCCCTGGAAAAAATTTCTGGCTTCGCCCCTCTCTATTACTGAATGTAATAAGTTTATTTTTATATATTGAATAATAATCGTTAATAATCTTATCTTATACATTACAGACGCTCCTTCTATAGGCCTAATGAAGATTATTGCGTCCTACGATCATCTGTGGTCCGAGTCTAGTCTTGCATTTTTATTAGGCCTAATGTTTTAAATGATGTTAAGTTACTGGTTTTACTGGTTTGTTCAGGCAACCCATTCCATGCCCAAATGCCATTCGGGAAGAAAGAGTACTTATATGCATTTGTTCTCGCATAAGGGACAGGGAAAGTGTTTTTGTCTTTATGTTTATATGAGCTTTGCAAAAGGTTGCTACTGGGTTGTATTTCTAAATTAAGAGTTTAATTTTAATGCCTTTCCTTTATGTATTATTACTACTTTACTTTGCCCTTCTGTCCTCTAGTTTCTAGTATTTCTAGGTTTAGTCATTTGACTAATGGTGTTAGTGCACTGTTACTCTTGTTAATTGGGAATATTCACTAGTTATGAACCGTGAAGCTCTTTTTTAATATTTAATGTTTTCTTTAGTTGATGGGTCCCATATTGTCATATTGCCCATATATGCCATATGTTGGGACCGGTTCCTTAGAGAGGAGGGGCGGGTCTCTGGTTTGCGCAGCCTCGGCTCTACCCAAGGCGACTTAAGTCTAATGTCGAAAAGGTAACTAAAAAGGTCTAACTGTAACTACTTATAACTAGACAGAATAATAAAAAGTAAACTACCTAACCACAAGAAGAAAGAACAAAAAAGGAGATTTACAGAAAATACTAGATCTATATAAATTTTATTCAAAGAAAATATACCTAAGACAAATCTCAACCAGAACAACACTGTACGTCTTCCAACAAGCAAGATACCTCTTCCAACAAACAAGATACCTTACTTTGTCTTTCACACGACAACAAATCATTAGGGCTGCAACCCTCAATGAATTAGACAGCAGTCTCTCTCTCTCTAATCAAACACAAAATCCCTCCCTATTTATAAAAAAGGTACCGGTAGTCAAAAACGAGGCGAAAACAACTAGAATCTAAGCTTAGAAACAACCCAACCTGCTGCCAACTTACAAATAAATATAAAAATAATATAAAAAAACATATCCAGCTGTTGCACTGAGGATTTTAACCCTACGGGTTACATTCACCCCCGCTTTTAAGTATGCAGACTCTGCATACAACACAGAAAAAAACTTATCTGGGGACAGACCTGTCTCTCCAACATGATGCAGTCTAATACATACACCAACTACTGCATTAAACAATGCAAAAAAACAATCTATAATGAAATGACAGATTAATTTGTAACCTAAAGAAATGACACTACATAAAAAAAGAAGCGAGAATGGAGCTACCCATTCAATTCTGCCCTCCACCTTGGCTTTGGCATTCATAGCTGGCTCCAACACTTTCACTTGTGAGCTCCCCCTCTGGGCCTCTAGGGGTCGCGAACAATGCACATTTTGTATAAGCTTATTATACCCTTCTCTTGATTCTCCTGGTTCCACAAGCTTCATGTGAACCAAGCTAGTGTCCATACTAGATGACTTTATACTTATAGTGGTCAATTTTGAACTAAGGTCCTCCTTCACTGGGGCGCTAGGGTTCACCTTGGTCAGGCTGCTGGGTGAGCTGCCGTAGCTTTCTCCGGGCTGCGGTGGTGAAGGCACTGAACTATTCTGGTGTGTGCTGTTTTGCCCATGAATGAGACTTGGGTCTCGAACAGCCTTAGACAGTACCTGTACACAGGGAGACGTTGGACTATGATAGTCTGCGTGTTGCAAGTTCATAGTATTGCAGTGGCTCCTAACATGACCTGAGCGATTTGTTTCGGGCATTTGGCGACGTGTCATGGCTCTTGTCGACTCAATGGTCTGTTCATTATGGTATAATTTGCATCTCCTGGCAAAGTGTCCCACCTGTCCACAGCTAAAACACACCATTGACTTACTATTACTAGGCTGTCCCTGCCTGGCCTTCCTAAACTTTTGCGACTCCACTAACTGCGTCATCCTCACCATTTGGTCAGGTAATGCACCAAGCTGGGCTACCTGATCCTGTAGCAGGCTCAGTTTGGTCACCTGTTCTTGCAGGCAATTAATCTTGGCTAACAGGCTGTCTGTTGCCGCCGGGAGAGACGTCGGTTGCACTGACAAGGACGCCAGACTGGGCTCGCTGTTAGCATCTTCATCCCCTGATAACCGGATCGCCGCATTCCTTAAAGCCAGAAAAGA
The DNA here is from genome assembly GCA_949126835.1 of Anisus vortex. Lineage (NCBI taxonomy): Eukaryota > Metazoa > Mollusca > Gastropoda > Planorbidae > Anisus > Anisus vortex. The sequence goes on from OX421493.1 coordinate 38,321,865, forward strand.
GATGTCAGGATCTGTGAAGACTCTATCTTGTATCTGTCTTTGTAGTTGCTTTGAGAATAAGTGTTCTGCAAAATAGTCCCTGAGAAAAATCATATCGGTTACAGGGGCCTGAAGCTCTTTCTGGCGAGAGGTGATGGCTCTAAAGGCCAACTGTAGCCGGTGCGAGTAAGAGCATACAGTTTCGGCAGGGGCTTGGACAACCTGGTGCAGAGCACCCATCAGCTGGGCGCAGTTCCGCCTCTCTCCGTAAATTTCCCGAAGGAGGGCGATGATTCTGGTCGGGTCACTGGTGGAATCCTTCCCGTGGCAGTAAAGTTCTGCTTTCACCGTGTCGCCCAGTCGATTCCACAGGAGGAGCATTTTGTCCTTCTCATCTAAGACCCTTCTGGACAGCCAAAGTTCTTTGACTTCCAGGATGAACTGCTCCACCTCTGACGCTGGACCATCCCCATAGAAGTGACGGACGTTCACTTCCCAGGAGGGTAGAACCGTGACTGCTGCCACTCCTGCCATTCTGGTTGAGATTTGTAAAAGACCCTATCCTCCCTTAAAAGACTGGTCCTAAGAGTAATTAAAAAACTAAAAGAGACTAGACCTATATCAGAAAAGAAGAAGATTGGTAGACTTTAAAGGAAATAAGAACAGACCTACAAGTTTACCACGTAGACATTAAGCGCAAACCCCACTCGTTGCTACCAAATGTTGGGACCGGTTCCTTAGAGAGGAGGGGCGGGTCTCTGGTTTGCGCAGCCTCGGCTCTACCCAAGGCGACTTAAGTCTAATGTCGAAAAGGTAACTAAAAAGGTCTAACTGTAACTACTTATAACTAGACAGAATAATAAAAAGTAAACTACCTAACCACAAGAAGAAAGAACAAAAAAGGAGATTTACAGAAAATACTAGATCTATATAAATTTTATTCAAAGAAAATATACCTAAGACAAATCTCAACCAGAACAACACTGTACGTCTTCCAACAAGCAAGATACCTCTTCCAACAAACAAGATACCTTACTTTGTCTTTCACACGACAACAAATCATTAGGGCTGCAACCCTCAATGAATTAGACAGCAGTCTCTCTCTCTCTAATCAAACACAAAATCCCTCCCTATTTATAAAAAAGGTACCGGTAGTCAAAAACGAGGCGAAAACAACTAGAATCTAAGCTTAGAAACAACCCAACCTGCTGCCAACTTACAAATAAATATAAAAATAATATAAAAAAACATATCCAGCTGTTGCACTGAGGATTTTAACCCTACGGGTTACACATATGCATATGCCATATATTATATGCACATGCTGCATATTCTAGTATAGGCCTAATTAATGTCAGATAGCATTTTAGTTTTATATTCTTATTACATTTGTAGAAGTTCCTTTTATGTATTTCATTAGGCTAAATGAGTCTTGACTACTCTTGACTCAGACTGAATTCACTGAGTCAGACTCAGACTCGTCATACTGTGGTTTAACGGTTTAATGAATTTAATGATAATGAATTGATATTTAAAATTATTTAATCATTTAGTCATTTAGTATGTTTTAGACCTACCTTTAAAGAATGAATTGTACTTTGCTTAAAGGCAGGTGTAGATGCGATATGATGAATTCCTTTTCTGTCTTTTTACGCTTAGTTTTGATTAAAAAGCGATCCATTATTCATCACAAAATAGAGTGAATAGACCAATAAAAGTTTTTATTTTACTTTTAGCTTGATCAGAGTAATTCAGAATTCAGAGTTGTCTCTCATTGTCCGATTTCGCCCGTGCCTGCTATCTTTATTTTGTTTATTTTTAAGAGCCAAATTTTTTACATAAAAACACAAAAACAAAACAATAACACACAGAAATATAGACTTCCTATGTTAAACACCTTTTTTTTGTGCACTGGATAGTTTTATTAGAAAATAATAATATATCGAGTCTAGAGTCTAGACCTAATGAAAATTGACAAAAATTCACAATATTTAAGTAGGCTAGTTAAGTGGTCTTATTTAAATTGCTGTTTAATTTAAATGACAGTATAATACAGTACTCAACTTCAAACACAACCATTTTAGGCTAGGAAATAATATTTGCGGCTGAAATTGAATCTCTCCTTGCTTATAACTTATAAGTATGCCTACTTTTAAAATCAGCAGTCCAGTGGCTTTTATCATTTAAACAGGTTTTCGAAAACCAATATTTAAATATTGTAACCTACTCCTTGGTCTTGGTTCAACAAAAAGATTGGTCAGCAAATTGGCACCATTTTAATTGGTAAAACTCGCTTCCTCTGCAAGTTAATGATACAGTTTCTAAACCTTTTCAAACTTCTTTTGAAGCACTGCAATTTTCACCCAAAATAATTCAGGGTCAATGTTTTGATGATGAATAAAACATATTATATGTGGACATTTGTATGGCCTTCAAAGTCTTTGTAAAGAAAAAAAAACACCTGCTTAGCTTGATAGCCTACTTGGTAGGCCTACATGCACGCTGCTGAGCCAAGACCATCTGAGCCCACAAGCTAAACCTTGTCGGCGTTGCAGTTTTAAAGAATCCGTTTTTTTTTTCGACTGGCCTAGGCCTATTGAAGGACTTGAACCCCACTTCTCTCTTTGAGAGAATGTGAGCCGAGATTATAGCCTACTCTTTTCCGCAGGTTCGACACCTTGAATCAAGGTGATGGGCCTCAAAGCGGCGTAGTGTGTAAATCTGTAAACCGCCAGTACTTTTCATTTAGAAAACACCGGCGGGCTAACGCATGGGGGACAGCCCCGCAGCGTGTCCGAGATTCATTGCACTGCCGAGAGGCCACGGGGTCTCGGTGGGGAGGAAGCAATGGACGCTGCAACCTGTCTCACGACCCAATCGGTGCCTGGATGCCTGTGCCTATAGTATAGGATTTGTGCTACCGGGTGACAATGCAGATATAGGTACGGGCGAGCCACCACGATAATGATCCTTAGGGGAACCGCAGCGAACGGTCGCTGGCCTGCGGAAACCTTCCCTTTTACTTTTACATGGCACGTACGCCACGCCTTTGGCGTGCCGTGGGGTGGCTGGAGCCCGGACAGAGTTATACTCACTTCTAATGCGTTACGCCCCGGAGTAAAGAGCTTCGGCTCGTCCGGGTTTTTAAAGAGACTTTCTAGTATAGAAGGCCCTTATGGGACAATGCCCACTTCGAAAATGGGCTACCGTGGACTGTTCCCTTTTGCGAGCTGCCACCACGGGTCACGTACCAGTCTTCTGTCTCCCACTTACATAAATTATCGATCTGCGGGCAGTCTAAAATAAGCAAGGCTCATTAAGAGTGGGACTCCTTCTTGGCTAAGGAGTCCGCTATCTCGTTTCCATGGGACTGCTGCATGACTCAACTGGAGGGTGATCTTCACTCCGTGTTAGGAGATCAGATCTAAAAGAGCCGATAGGCCTAAGGTACGAGAGAGTAGCTCTCCAGGGCATCGATTGCTTGGATAACTGAAAGTGCATCATTGAAGCTGGTCATGTCGGCTACCACTTCCGAACCAGCCTCAACTTTTCCCGATTGCCTCGATTGGAAGGTCTAATGGCCATATCTGCCTCTTAGTTACAGATTGCACAACAAGGTATTGACAACTCTTCTCTTCGGGTACTCACCCCTATTAGGTACAAAAAAAGACCTACGTTACCTACGTATCTGGCACGCTTTCCGGCATCACTGGTGGCACTGCCATCAGTAGGCCTAAACGCACCGATGCACGCCGAATGGGAGCGTACCGTATCGAGGGTGGTAGCAAATGTTTTTAGACTGCCGCTTATACTATACTTATAGGCTAACACTCGTATGCAGTGATAATACTGATAACGGCTTGTTTTCTGCACGTGCGAGAGTCGGGTTATGTTTTCCATGATTTCAACCTCTGCCGTTGGGTTGTTCTGAAAGTGCTAAAAATTAGCCCGAGAGCGCCTTTAACGATGTATTATGGTGAAAGTGACTGCTAGGATTTATTTAGGGGTCTGGAAGGTGTCTCTTAGTCTACCCAGCTCTGATGTGTAAGCTACCTGACATTATTTGGGGAAATGTTAAGGCAATGAACCAACCACACAATCTCCTAGTATGCAGTGGCCACAGACACTGGTAAATGCTGCTTCTCTGGCCTTACGTGAAGAAAATTGGTACCTACGGTATACGTTTGTAGCTCCCGCCCTGGACAAATAATCCTGGCTCCGCCCCTGCTTGATGGTACCGGTCACTGATGAACTTTTTCATGAAGATAACTCTGAGCAGGTAAACGTTTTAATTTCTGGTCTTTTGAATATTGTATTTGCATTCAACACTCGTCTCACTAGGCTATCAGGGCCAATGAAAAAAGGATATGGGGGGGGGGGGGGGGCAGCCAGTACGTGTACATTGCTCCATGAATTTTATAATCCGTTACGGTAGCTCCGATTCTTATCACTACTGTCCTATTTTGCTTCTGTACTATTTGATTTTTCCAATGTCCGTGGCAACACCGGCTTTAAATATCATTTACTAATATTAATAGTAAAATCAACAGAGCTTTTTACCTTTACATTATTCATTGTTACTTTTATTAAACACTTGTGATAAGTGTTTGATTTTAGTCTTGTGTGGAGGGTGTTAAGTAATATCTGCCGGTAATTAGAATGTCCGTGAAACAGCAACCGATGTAACAGATGACCCCTACTTAAATATTAAGAATACATTTAATACATAATATTTATATTATATTGATACCCACACATTATCTCTTATACTACGGTACTACTATGAAGACTTTGGTACCGATAGATGGATTATAATAGATGTTTTAAATATTTTAATGAATGAATTATAACTCTTTAGAAACCCTGTAATTTTGTTAAAGATTTGGCTAAACAGGCTTCTTACTTCCCAACTTCAACACTAAATTAACAAATCAATTTATTATTTAATGTCTTGTAGGTAGTCTAAATATAATAAAATGTTCGAGGATGTTTTTTTAAGCACCCTTAGAAAAGTTTAGAATAATATAACAAAGATAGGGGTTGGGACTACTTCAACTTAATTTTTTATTAAGTTTAACTTTAAGAATAAAAAAAAATATGTTATGCTTTTCTCCATTTTTGCAAAATGAACCAACTTTCCTAAATCTTGGTAAAGTTTCATTAACTTGAAAAAAAATAAATAATTTCCCAGCACCTATGAACCCTCATGCAGCAACAGGTATTCTGATTATTCTTGTACTTGTAGCTTATACCATTGGATTTCTATCCACATTGTGTCTCATCCAGGCTTCCATAGGATGACTAACAATACTTCTATCATTTGTTTCAAATTCCTATTGTAATATTCCAGGGCATTACTTTAGATTTTCCCTAAATAGGGAATTTTTGTAAGCACATTATCTTTATGATTATGTACTCATGAATGAATCACTGTGAAAAGATTGAAATCATAATGAAAAGATTATCACCAGTAAATTCTCATACAAATAACATACAACTCACTATCATGATTTTGAGAAGAATATTTCAGTCTAAAAATTAAAATGTGAACAAAAAGACATCATTAAAATGTATGTATATATTTATTTTTTGTATCCTTTATAGGTCAGGGAATTTTTGTACAATAACACCGTAGATACACAGCCCTGTCCTTCTATGGCAAAAGTTTTTTTTTTGTTTGTGTTTTATACAAAAATATGCAAGAAACAAAATAAACCATACCCAAAACCCTTCCACCTCAGACACAGTTGACTCATTCACATCAAGAAAAATGTACAACAAATAACCCACTGGAGAAAGTTGACATCACAGAAATCAAGAATACAACAGGCTCATACCTTTTTTTTCCCCCATACACAACATTATTGCTAAAAGCAACATACATGCTTCAAAACACATGAAAACCACTAGGAAATTCTATATACATACAAACTCACACAAGCCACACAATACTGCCAATGGATCAGGTAAAGGAGGGGAGGGTCTGTTCAAACAAAGTAGAGTTCCTAAGATAATACTTGGGATGTCTAATGTACAGAGAAGTGCCTCAAAACTTGCCTTTTATTAATTGCATGTGATCAACAACAGCAAGCAGTAAGATAACTCTGTCCAGGAAAATAGCCAAGACATGTTAAATACTGCATTAATTAGAATCATTTGCATTAATAGAATCCATTTTCCCACAGTATAGAAAGCAAGTGATGTATTAGTACTATTAGTGGATTAAGCCAGAATGAAAATACTGGCTTGTTTAAAACGCCTTATTGTATTTTTTTTTATGCTCTACGATTACTGTATCAGTCTTACTTGTTAAAAGGAGACTTAATAATTTATAGTATCAAGTGAAGATGTACATTTATCACAAATGTTTGCATAGAATATCTGTACTATTCTAGCTGTTAAGACATTTTGTTTTCAAAGGCACAGCATAAACATTAAAGCATTTCATTCATATCATATTGTAGCTTTTGTTACTTTCATAGTTTATCTTTCAAAACACATGTCTTGGCCAGAAAAACAAAAAACATAATTCCTTTTAAGTATGATTGCTATAATATAAATAAAATTGTAAAAGCAAAAACTATTTTGCAGGTCTATTTCAATGGGATTTAGTGCACCTTTACTTTCAGCCCTGCCTGGGTAGCATACAATTAAAATAAGGCCATTCATAGACATTTTTTCTTTCTAAAGGAGATGATATTGCTGGTTGACTTAACCTTTGCTTCAAGAAAATTAGAAATCTGGAAAGAACAATTAGGCTAACATTTGACACAAACAGTCCAGATGTATACAGAAATGTTTCAGCCATTACAAAATTCATCCACAGTAGGTCTAACCAGCACACTTTAAAAAAAGAACAGGGCAGTTAACTGTAACGCATGCTCATTTGCCTTGAGGAATGTGACTGTCCACACAGTATATACTTTGCATGAATTAAACTCCCCACAGATATCTGTTTCACAGCTAAGTCAGCATGCTAAATATGAAACAGCCTCTTCCTCTATAGTACAGCCTCAGCATGTAAATATCAACAGCAGCCAAGTCAAGAGCAACAATCACAACCAAAGCATTCAGTCATTTGGGATCACATAGGGCAATATGTGGAGTGGTGGTTCACCATAAACTGAATCTAATGTTAGCATTTCATGCCATTTTCTGAAGTGACCATCACTATCATATGTACCATTAAGACCAGGAATAGTATCCTTCTGCAATCTGTCTACAAGACCTGCTGTCACTGGCAGTTCAAGAGGAGCAGGATAATCATGCATTGACCAGTCAATATTACCATAATCTATGGGTGGGAGACGTGCCAGAATCTGCTTTTCTGATAAACGTGCAGTTGCTTCAAGGGAAGTAGATTTAGAATGTAAAGAACCCATGACTTCTGAAATATCTCTAGCTTCAGGTGGGCTCGCAGAAGGTCCTGAATCTGGCTTGTCTTGGCGACTTGAATATGGAAAGCCAGAATCGTATGCAGACTGAGAAAAGGTTGAACTACACCCTCCTAAAGCTATCTGATGTTCATCAAGAGAGTCTTGCCTCATGTGAGTCAAGGAACTTTCAAAATTATCCTCGCCTGGAACGGGTGAAATAGATGTTCGAAGAAACCTTTCTAACATATATTCGTCTTTAGTGTGTGTCAACCTGCGGCCTTCAGAAGCCGCAACTGTGTCTGGAAGGTCTCTTTCTTTCTTTTTACGGCCTCTACGCTTTGAACCGGAAGGAAGAACATTTTTTTGTGATTCTGTTTCTTTTCTAATTTGATTAGTCCTAATTTGAGCAATAACACTAGTACCTAGTGTAGTAGCTGGAGTTATTTGAAAGTCCTCAAGCAGTTGTTCAGTAGTTTTAACTTTGTTGTGTTTTTCTTTGACTCCCCGAGAATCTGAGGACTGCACTGAAAGTCTAGAATCTACACTGTCCTGCCGTATAGTAGAAGCCTTTTGGTGACTTCGATTAGGCAATGAGGAAGCTTCACACTGGTCGTTAAGGTTATTTCTGGACGAGGAAGATACCATAGCCTTTGAATCAATGGTCACATTATCACGTGGATTTAACCCTGGAGATTTAAGACTAACTTTCTTTACTGCACCATTTATCACATCATTTCTGTTTAATGTTGAAAGACTTGGAGATGAAGAAACAAGATGGGGTAGTTTAGACGATGGTATATCAACCGATGAATCATTGGAATCATCAAATTCACTTGGCCGTGTCCTTTTACGATTAGCTATATTAGTTTTTGATACATCTCTTTGATCTGATGCCCTATTTAATGACTTTGATGTTGACTCCGTGGAATGACTATTATCAAAATTGAAATTACGCTTGTCTGTCACTGTCCGATGACCTTTATTCCCTGCTGATGTTGAGTCATGATTTTCACGATCACTTATAAGACGATCTTGACTGCTGTCGCTAACATTTGAAGGTGGAGTCCGTGGCCAACTCAGGTTAGAATCATCATTTATGCAATTGTTGCCATGTCGCATTGAATGTCTTGTTGCAACAGGTATTGGAGACTTTCTGTCTACACCCTGCTTTAGCTTTGCATCTGGCTGAGCTAATTTTGAGGGTGGCAACACCTGTTGGCTCACCTTGGACTGATTGATTGGGCTTCTGACACCCACAGCTTTTATAGCCTGCTGTCGCGCATTTATCAAAGCAGGCGAAGGCAGACTTTTGGCGGTGGCATTTATTAAAGCAGGCGAAGGCAGACTTTTGGAGGTGGCATTTATCAAAGCCGGTGAAGGCAGACTTTTCGCTTTGCCAGTGACAACTGGAGAAAGACCTGGACTTATTTTCTGAGCAGGATGTTGTCCATTGGCAACATATGAAGGTCCAGGTACAATTAGTTTTTTCCATGCTTTAACAAGATTCTTAGCTCTTTTGGCTATCACTGGATTTTTACTTGTCTTACGAATATCATTGATGTCTCTCCCCAAACGTGTTTGCTGTGATTTAAAAAAAGTTGTAAACTTTTAAAAAAGATAGAAGAAGAAGTAAAAATATTCTAAATCTTATCTTATAGCAATGAAAACTAAAATTACTTTAAAGTTAAAAAAACAAACAAAAAAATACCTCTAATATTTCCTTCGTGATGTTACTGGCCTCCAAAAGTGTAATAACTTCTTCAACTGCTTTCTCATCAATGATCTGAAATAAGATTTAGGCCTAATAAATATGATTGTCTTATATTGAAGAACCTTGGATGTGGAAAAATGAGATAAATTGATTTGTTGTATACGAAAATGAAAAAAAAAAAAAAAACAATATTTGAACCAAAAAATTGTTAAAGCATAAGAAAACTTTTTTCAAAATAAATGCTTATTTAGTGTAATAAGTATCCCTTCAGACCATAATCATAAAGGTTTAGAAGTATAAGGCTTGTGAAACATAATTTAACAGTTTCCATTGCCACAAAATACAATTGTGTAGCCAGCACATAACCCCCACAAAACACACAATGTAAGTGTAAGTCTTATACTTATTAATAAATAACAACTCCAACAAAATTACAGTTATTCACATTTTATGTTACATTTTTTCTATAGGTGTTTATTCAGTCACTTTATAAATGTAAAATTCAAACTTTGTCATGCCATGGTCAGTTTTCTCTAAACTTTCACAAACCATGTGATCCCTGGTTTTGATATTTTTAGAGTTGGCACATTCTTTTAATGTAGGCCTACCCAGTTGACAGAAAAAACTGGGCCCTCCCATTAAGTGTTTCTGACAGAATGATAGACAGGCAGACATGTCTGGGATGTTGTATACAGATGGCAAGACTAAAATTGATAATTTATTAATGAAAGGAACAGGGTTAGGGTTATTTGCACGTTAAATACCCGGTACTAGTCTTCTGTTACTGTAATTATTTATACTATGCCTACAAGCCAAAAACACTATTACGACACCCTTCAAACTTGTTTCGGTGAACGAAATGTAAAAAAATATATTTTAAAATGTAGGCTTATACTAAAATCGGTGTTGAATCTTTTTTTTACTACAAATACAAACAAAAGTCTTGCATGCATATTATTATCTTTAGATTAAAATTAAATTTTGAATAATATTGATCACTATTTTGACCTGGTTTTGATATAACTCATTATGCCTAAAATAAATGTTCTTAAAATAATTGCAGAAGCAGATGGCCAATGAAAAATATTTTCTAATTAACAATAGTCTCTAAAGACAACAATAGCTTATAGTTCTTAGTTAATATTACATTAATTTGTTCCTTATAAGAAGATTGAAGCAATAATTTTTAAGTGTAAGTAAAAGCTTTCCCAGAAACTTGATGGAAATGGGACATATTTATACTATATTTAGTAATTGTATTTTCTGTTTCATTTCACTTTTGAGAATTTTTATTTCTTTAACTTGTTATTTTACATCATCAAATGCCTAAATTTTATCTTACTACGAAAAGAACGAGAAAAAAAAATATGCACGCACTTGCATTTGAAATCATTACAATGTTAATTAGGGCAATTGTATAGTGCAATTGTATAGTGCTTCAAGCCATAACCAGCACAGCCAAGTCAAATGAGAGAACTTCAAAGACATTTATGTGTCGACCCACTCTAGGAATATGAACTTGAATAGGGACAGGGGCTTAGATCAATGTTCATGAACATGTACCAAACTCAAAAATTTCAGGAGGTGCTGCAAAAATGAATTCATTTAACATAGCATCAGAAAGAAAATAAAAACAATATTTTTAAGGGCATTATAATGTGAAAGCTAGCAAAATTTACCAATATGCCACCAGTATGTTCATTATATAAAAATAGGCAAAATAATAGCTATATAAAACGAATGGAATTATAATATTCTGTGTAGAAGCATCTGTACCATCTAGAGTGTTGTAATGACATGTATAGATAAAACATTTATAGGGGCCTACATTGAAAAGTATAGAGAATACTTACAGATTTATAAGTTTAAAAAACTATCCCTTTGACAAGTAAAAAGAAAACTTTGCTTTTGTAAAATTAAAAATCTGTTAGGACATGTATATTATCCAATATTATTTTCCTATCATTAGAATCATAAATAAAAGTCTACTAAAATTCTGCTTAAAAAAAAACAACAACCTTACAGCAGATCGGTGTTGTAGCTTAGTCGAGGGACTAATATTTGTCATAGACAAAATATAAAAAATTAGATCTTAAAAAGTCCTCCACATCGAAAAAAAATTCCATAAAAATATCCTTGGCTTTGAAAAGAAAAGTTTTGGGAGGAATGGGGGGGGGGGGGGGGGGGTGAATGCAGTCAGGTGGGCCTTTAACCCGAAACAAAATTTTTACTTTTCTTCCACCAACCCCACATGCCCTTTAAAATGTGTAGAAGTTGGAAGTGTAGCTTACTTGCGCCGCAAAGAAAAAGTCACTATTGGAATATTTTTTCTTATTAGGACTACTATATATACTCTACTTCTAATTTTTTTAATGTTTCTGGTAAATTCATAACTTTTTATATTCAGCCAATTTCTGTCTAGAACTGAATATCTAATCAGCTATTTTCTGCATCATTGAGTGCTTTACATCAACTTATCGGATAAGGTACACCAGTAATGAAATCGGCATACACAGAGAACAGCTTGTCTCGTGGTGCTAGACCTAAAAGGCGCTAAATAATGGTATTTTTACTATTTGATATATATAAAAAAAACTCTTATATGTCACGCTTCTCTTTTTTAAGTAATAGAAAAAATTTAATTGGCTAAATGTGTCTGTTTGCAGACGCCATGTAGTCTAGACTAGTAGACGCCGCAGTCTGTAGTGTAATGCCTAAGCATGCATTTTCCACATTGATCACAAAAATAGGGCCCATGATCTGGGAAAAATTGAAAATATATTATAATCTATAGCCTATCTTCAATATGATCTACGCTTAAAGTAATACAAGAAGTGCTATTTGTTATTTAACGAACACCTTTTTACTAAGGCAGTGTTTAGCATTCCGATAAATTATGCGAGTGTTATGAGAAACTAAAATATGTTTACACATCCCATCGGCCAATCGTCAAGTTTCAGGACATTTTAGGAGATTATCAGGACCTCCTGAAATTTCATAAGTCAGCGGGAACCCTGTTAGATGAAGAAACATAGGACTTCCAAAAACTTTCCCACATGACTAATGGTTGTGTTGATCTGTCTTAAAAATAAATGAAAAGCTGCCTTTTTTGTCATGCATGATTGAAACTTTTTTTAAACGTTTCCAAATTAAGGTGAAAACTTAGTAACTTTCATGTTTAACCCTTTACCGGGCATTGCGGCCGAAAACGTCCGTTGCCGATATGGGCAAAACGCCAGAAAACGTCCATGACAATTTATATAGTTCAGGCTGCTTTCTCGTTTAGTCCAAGATATCGGGAGCATTCCGTTTGTTTATTTCCGGTTTATATAATGTCTGAAGCATCTCTAGTAAATTTTTCATCACTGTAAGTTATTTCCTCATATTTTAAACATTTTATTTCGCCAAGTGGTGTGATGGAGCCGTCGGGTCTTAGTTAGGCGTTCTTCTGGTTTAGTTTAATGGGCATTTAAGTTAGGGGAATTTTTAATCAGGTGAAGTTAAATTTGATAGTGACATCGATAGTGGCCTACTTTCAATTTTTCCGACAGTGAAAAAAGACAGTCTTGGTTAAGCTACTTTCAATCAATTGTTTGAAGAAGTAACAATGGATAAAATAGCTTCTCAAACAGAAAAATACGTGCGTCGAAAAATCCTTTAAAAATCTTGCCCGCACAGAGCTAGAAAATGGAAAAACGTCTGCCCAATAAAGAATTAAAGGTATGAATTTTTAGAAGTTAAATGGGATAAGACTCCCTAAAAGTAAGAGTAAAAGAGCACAGCATATAAGTAAAAAAATTCTAAACTAAGGGTGCGACCTACCGTATATATTTGTGTATAGGATTATTTTTCTTATATTCGATCATTGACCCGCGCACAAGTCGCACCCTGACTTTCAGGGATTATTCTGCCTTTTAACTCATTCGGCGCCAGGGAGTTTACCGCGTTTACGCCAGGCCATTTTTAGGCCGCTAGAATTTTTTTAGGGTGCCATTATTTTTTCATTAATTTCTAAAGGTATTTGTTTAGCAAGATACCTGTATTTCATATCAAATTAAAGGAAATTAAAGAGGAAATAATAATAAGTAGAAGTTAAAACAATATTAAAATAATAGTTACATCATTATATGTACTTTTTAGAAATCAATTTTTTTGTAAAATAAAAAGGAGCAAAAAAAATCAACCTTAACAGATTTTTATATGTTATGCGTAGCAGATATCCTATTTGGCTTGAAACCACTAAAAGTATATCTATTCCAGATCAGATGCATTTTGAATTTTGAAAATATCCCATATAGTTACTGAGTTATACGCATTTTTGTAATGTTAGTATCAGCCTATACATATCTATATATAGTTTACATAGGCCTAGGCCTAACCACGAATGTCGGAATCTTTAATTAGTAAATAAACAGACAGTTATCAAAATCAGATTTAAATGACACTAATAATTAGTAATAAAAGTTTTTTTAATAGCAAATTTGACAAGCTCCAAGGCCTAGAAACATTTCGAGTAGGCGTGGCTATGCTTTGTTTACAAAGTTTACTCAGAAATCTATTAAAAATCGTCATTATTATTTAAAAACCAAAAGTAAACCAAGCAGAAAGGAAGCAGAAAGAGGTGTCATTCGTTTGATAATATAAAAAGTCAAATTAATGGGCTATTGCAACGAAATTTAAGCTATAAAAACCAAATCGACGATATATTGTTGATTGGCACGGAAAGCGCAGAGTCAAATCCACGATATATCGTGGATTGGCACGGAATTAGTTAACTTCTAAAAAATCCATACCTTTTTAACATAAAAGTTACTAAATGTTTACCCTAATTCGGAAACTTTCCTTAAAGAATAGTTTCATGATTAATGCAAACATAATCAAATAAAGGCAGCGTTTCATTTATTTCATTTTCATAAATTTGTGTAAGGCATTGTTTCTTCATCTGTCTCTACTCAAGTTCATATCCCTATAGACACTATATAATGAGCCGACAAAAAGAAATTTTTAAAATGTAAAATGTAGGCCTAAGCAATAGCCTAGTAATTCTACATCATAACAACCACAGATACAGGTGATATTTGCAGCTTAATGACAGAGTAGTGATGTTTTTCAAACTTAAATTTTTAGTAAAAAAACTGCGACTTATATGAAAGTATATACGGTTTATACATGTAGGCCTATATATAGGCTATAGGCTACACCTAATATATGGTAGGCTCTCTATATAATTATAATTTTAAACTTTCATGTTGCCCAGTTGTAATATGGACTGTGAAGTGAATGTTTTGTGGCAATCATACATCAAAACTTTAATATGAAAACAAAATTTGTTTATGGGGGAAAACTTCCACTGGGGGCCGCAAGTGCCATGAAATGATGAAGCCTAAATAATAAATCATAGATTGGTTTTATTAAACTTTTTAATTAAAGCTTTAATGTATTATAATTTATAATGGGCCTACTATAATTGTGATATAATTTTTTTAAGGCTGCGGCTATTCGGACCCATGTCCCTTTAGAATTAAATGGCTATTGGACCCAACGTCAGTCAGAATTCCTAAATAAACAATTTTGTTTAAAGAGTGGAAAAAAACAATAGGCCTATATAATTGTAATTCTTACCATATTTTAAGAAAAATCACAAAAATCACCAAATCTTTCCCTGCCTAACATATATAATATTAATAATAACCTAACCGATAGGCTACTAACTATTAAAAAAAATACTTCAATGCCATCCCTAACCTATAGGCTATAAAAACTAACTGTTACTAACTATCTATTTCTATTACTAAGTCTATTAGATCGGGTCTAAATAACCACTTCTTTCTTTTTAATTTGTGTTGGAGTGTCTTAATTTAAGATTTTTACTACTACCAGATAGAGGATACTTATTGTATTTTATTTTATACTGCAATAACGGATCCCATTTTATAATCCTATGCAGAATTTTATATAGAAATACAGAAATATATTTTATGTGTAAGTGTAGGCCTACTAGTTTTTCTTAGCAAAATGCCTTGGGCTTGGCTATTTTTAGGTTATATAGCCTACTTGTAACATAGAAAGAACATAGGACTAAATCCCAAATATAATAATTAAAAAAATAGTCATAGAAATGGATGGTTTCATGAAAATAACATTAACAATAGTCAATAGTCTATAGTCATGTCAGACTCATGTCTAGATCTAGATTAGTCACTTAGAGAGTAGGCCCTAACTATTTTATCATGGTAAATGTATGAGACTAATTATGGTAGGCTACCTAATTATCTTTGCTCAAATGCAAATCAAGGATTCAAAGTCAAAGCACATGATACAATTTATTAATCTTAATCTGATCATCATGATGTTGAGTGTAGTCTAGTCTAGTGACCGTCTAGGCTAGGTCTAGTTGGCATAGGCCTACATGTACTAAGACTAAGTGAAACAGAAACATCTGTACGCACTTTGTAAAAAGGCTATAATTATATAAACTACCTAAATATTTATAGATTATTTAAAAAAAAAACTTAGCAAGCTTCGTGTTCGCAACAATGTTTTAATTCACATTCATGGCCATACAACCGAGTTATCAATCGTGAAACCCAACCTGTTATTTTATATTTTTATTTATTTCCCGATGAGATTTTGCCTTACACTTACATTTTTATCGTCGTCGAGTGCATTTATAAGCTTATCTTTAATTTGAGAAGGAGTAAGGGGCATCAGACTAGCCAAAATCACCCAAATTCGCCTTTTTTTGCCCGCTCAAGAAGCGACGTTTGGCTACAAGAATGGCGGTCGTCGTCCATGTATTGTAAAGTTTTCCGTCGACGCACAGGCATCTGGGAAGTCTCTCCACCGACATGACGTCAAATGCCGAAGAAGCAATGGGACAAAATCCCGCATGCTTCTTGAGCGACGAGGCTATGCAAATGAGCTCTGTAACCTCTTGTACAAAATTTGATTGGTTGCTGTTATTAAATTGGCATTTATATTCGTTTTCATTGGCTTGATACTGAAAATTTTGTTACCAATGACCTTTTATATTTGTTTGTAAAGCCAAACTTCCTAAACAAGGGAAGTCACTCTTAGTGTATTAAATATAAACAATAATGTAACTGTTGACAAGAGTCAAGGGCATTTCGTGATGATTGATTACACCATCTAAAACTATACGCAAACGTAGATTTGTTGTCTAGGCACATGCAGCAAAGTTGGTTGTACTAGCTAAGCAAAGGTATTGTTGCAATAACTTAGTCGTTTAGATTGTGATATAGAAAAAGAAAACATTAATCAAGATTGAAATTATAATATTCAATGACTCGAATGAGACAGACATGACAGTGACAGAGACGTCAGAGAAGCGTTGCGGCTATTCAAGTCTATTCGGATCTGGGTGCCTTTAGTCACTTTAGATACTTCAGAACTTTAGAATTAAATGACTTGAGTCGGAATTCCTTAGAAATAGGCCTATATATACAGCAGCACTATAAGTGCAACTACAAGTAGGCCTACTTCATTAGGATTAGGATTTAGGCCTAGATAAACTTGATAAAGGGCCTATTATTGAATATTTGATGACTTAGACTGACTTAGACTTATACTTATACTAAGTTATACTTATAATTAATAATTATAATTTAAGTTATAAAGAAAGGTATTAAAGTCTATTAAAGACAAACTGAAATAAACGCTTGTTCAAACTTACTTTACAAGCGCATAAGTAGCCTATCATAATAAAAAAAAAATGAAAGTCCTTGCATGCCCCACCTTTTCTCACATACATGAAAATGGTATTTTTTTTTACTTTACTTCATTTACCAAAATTATTTTGTACATCTTAATGTTAATTTTAATAGTAAAGTAACAAACATACAATATTTAATAATTATAATAACACCTTTTCACTTATCCTTTCAGGCACAGAAACCATATGTTAATGATATGTTGCTCTATCTTTTGTGAATTCTTGAGATTATGTTTTAGAAGTTCACTGATTTCACAGAGGTAAAATATAACACCAGCTCTAAACATTGATGATAATTATAAATTATAATATTTAAATTTTAGTCTAAAATGATTAAGTAATTTTTTTTTTTACTAATGTGACTTAGCACATTTAAATTGGTTCTGCACATTTTAATTGATCTAAAAATATGGCTTTTAAAACTTTTTTTCTTTTCAGCAAATGGCTGCTATGATTATAAGGATAAAAGCATCAAGTCTTCCAGGACTTTGGACTCTTAGTAGCAAATACTTGTTTGCTGGAACACAACTTCAAGCGTCACAGAAGAGATATTTTGCAGCTATAGGGTACAGGCCTTTGAACAGTGGTCCAAATTTATTTGCCTTCAATAGGCTAAAAAAAAAATGCAACCCTCAGTTTAGCAGCAAGCCTTTTAAGACCAAGTTAAAAGAGCTCATGGATTATAAACCTAATCCAGAGTTTCTCAAGTACCAACAGAAGATAGGTAATGTTTCTGGAAGTCCTTTGAGTTTTTCTGTGTTGAAAGTTTTGAGTTTGAAAAGTTTATTTTCAACACCTTACCCATTTATGGCTTATGGTGTTTCTGGTTTGATACCGTTTATGAGTGTGCCAGCATACATGTTCTGGACAGACAGCTATTGCCCAAGCCTCGCCCACTGCCAGCTGGTTTACGGTGCCTGCATTTTATCCTTTCTAGGAGGCGTATCATGGGGTCATGAAATGTCGGATGCAAATAAATCTACTCTATCCTCTTTAAGCTACAGTATACTCCTGCCACTAATCGCCTGGCCAGCAGTGCTTCTGTACCCACATTCGATTAGCTTTGTTGTTATGATTGGTGGCATCGCTTACGCTGGCTATAGAGACATCCTGAATCCGAGGTATCAGAGATGGTTTATAAACTTGAGGTTCTTGCTGAGCACGATGGTGGTTTCTGCCTTAACTACTACGCTGATATTCTACTGGACAAAACATTCAAAAACAGATAGTGAAAAAGTGAAAAATCCTGACGTAAAATCCATTCCTCAGGACTAACTATCACAGCTAATATAAATTAGATAACTTTAAAGAGAGACAAAAAAAATGTTGTTAACAATTTAGCACTGTTGTTAATTTTTCTTTTGTTCAATTTAATTTTGTTCTATGAATTACAATTTATTCCAAACTTAATGGTTTTTTAAATACAAAACAAAATTTTGCACATTGAAAAGAGAAAAGTAAATGTAAATATGTAGATCTTCTCACTCATTTAATACTAATTGAAAAATAAAAATGGATAAATATTAATATGAATTAATATTTATAGTTCGTACATTTCCAATTAAAGTTTTGGTACCTATTAAATAAATAATTTTGTATTTTACTGTGCAATACTTGTAATTCTAATCATATACATTGCCCTTTCAAACCAAAGCCTTGTAAGACTCAAAATCAAAAGTCATTCAGACATATTTTTCTTCAAAATCTCTACCCTTTTTGTTTTTCAAACATTTTTTTTAGTAATTGTAGAATTATATTATGACATGCATTATTAATAAAAATTATTTGAAAAGTTAACTGTCATAAAAAAAAGAATAAAGAAACATAACATCATGTATTGCTCTAATGAGAAACAACTCATCTGTTTACCTTGTTAGTTTACTATATTTTTAAGTTTATTTATTGTTTGTTTTTTCTTTGTTCAAAGGGATTTCTCATGTGAAATCTATATTTTCCATGAATAATTTGAAATCAATATTCTCATGTTAACTTGAGTATCAATTGCAAATTGTACATTTGTTAGCAATTCTGAGGTTACACATTTTAATAGAATTTGGCTTATTTTAACATGCAATCTGTGATAAGTTGTAATTTTAAGATTTATATATTAAAAAATATATTGACGTACATATAATGTTTTATTAATTTAATGTGATATTATTGAATGCCACAAAGTATTCACTGTTATAACCATTTAAAGATTGACAATGTTTCATGGTCTAAATAAGCAACAGTTTTTAAATTGTCTTTTGAAAAGAAAGTGTAAAAAGTTATTTGCAACTTAAATATGGATACAATCAAACTTGCAAAACTTGTTGAAAGTTAAAACATACAATTGAAGCATATGATGCTAGTAAACTAGTAATAACCTTTTTATGCTCAATTAAAAAAAAACAACCACCTGAATATCTTATATTTTGTTGTTGATAGTTGTTATTTGAAATAATTGTTATTAAGAGTATCTTGTTTATTTTTTTATTGGATGTTGCCAAATATTTACAGAATAGCAAAAATAAATATTTAAAACAAAATAATGTCACTATTAGTAATAGTCTGAGTTTAAATGTATGAATGTTTCTGAACATTTCTGTAGTGCCTTTGGTAAAATTGAGTCTAAATGCTTTATATTATATCCTGCAATAAAAGCAAAATGTCAGTTTCTTTAGATTAGAGCTGCTTCTATCAACTATGCTTTCTCTATTTAAAAAAAAAATCAAGTGATCTTTTCATTAGACTTGTCTGCCAATCAACTAATATACTTATATTTTTTTAAAATTATCAAAAAAAAATATTATGTATTTGTTAGTGTTAAAGAATGTTTGCTTGTAAAGGTTTTTAAACAAAATAGGCATTTGTGAAGGTTATACAAATTTAGGCATTTATTAGTGTAAAAATAATGGTTTCTTATGAAACAAATCATCAAAATACAGAAATAACAACAAATAATAAGCATAGATCCAGCTAAAGTATAATTGATAAGCATAGAACAATAGATTAGAAAAAGGGTTATGTTTGTGACTGTCAAATGGGTTACAGTTTTGTACATTGACATTTTAAAAAGTAGGTACAAGTGGACATTATTGTTACATTTTTTAAACTATTGACTTAAATGAAAGTGATACAAAATAAAAATAAAATTGGGCACATCAGTTACGGTACCGGTGTTAAAAAAAGTTAACAAGCTTGTGCTTGACTTTAGTATATTATATTATAATTTAGTATTTGTCTTGACTTACTTAATCCTGTTAATCCCAAAGGGAGCATAGGGCCACAATACTTTTGTCCATCGGTCTTGGGCAGCTCCCTTTATTTGTGTCCATATGAGGCCAACAGCCTTTGCCTCACCTACGACCCACCTCCACCAAGTCTGCCTGGGTCTGCCCAGTTTCCTTTTACCCTGGGGATTTCAATCAAGTGCTTTGTCTTGCCACACTGTCTTCTAGTCTTCTTAAACTTAAAGTGTGTCCAATCCACTTCCATCTACGGCTTTTGATGCTGTTGTTGATGGGTTTTTGTCTGGTCTTATCCCATAGGTTGATGCATTACAGTATTTACAGTGTTTCTGGCCATCACATTTTCAGCATGCGTCTTAGGCATCTGTTTAAAAATGTCTGGAGTCTGCTTGTATTTGGCCTTGGTAACTCTCCAGGTCTCAGAACCATATAGCAGGACTGCCTTTACAATTGTATTAAATATTCTGACTTTGCTCTTTAAGGACAGCGCGCTTGAGCTCCATATGGGGCGTGGGGCGTTAAAAGCAAGCCCGGCCTTGTTGATCCTGCTCTTTATGTCTTCATCTGTTTGTATGTCTCTACTCACCACACTTCCCAAGTAAACAAATATGTCCGTGTCTATTATTTCCTCATCATCTAGCTGACTTTAGTATATGGATACACATGTTATATGTTTTTTTTATAATAGTTGACTATAATAGTTTGTTTATAATCAGCATAGTTTTTGACAAAAGTCTTGTGGAAAGAAAAAGTTACATACAGTTATTTTTTTTTTGGGGGGGGGGGGTAGCTTATGTAGCTTTAACCCTTTAACTTGGCTTCATTAAGTACTGTAACAGGCAAAGGAAACATCTATAGTAAATGTAGCTAGACGAGTAGATTACCCTATGTCCCTTCATTTCCATGCTATAGTAAATGTAGCTAGACGAGTAGATTACTGTATGTCCCTTAATTTCCATGCTATAGTAAATGTAGCTAGACGAGTAGATTACTGTATGTCCCTTAATTTCCATGCTATAGTAAATGTAGCTAGACGAGTAGATTACTGTATGTCCCTTAATTTCCATGCTATAGTAAATGTAGCTAGACGAGTAGATTACTGTATGTCCCTTAATTTCCATGCTATAGTAAATGTAGCTAGACGAGTAGATTACTGTATGTCCCTTAATTTCCATGCTATAGTAAATGTAGCTAGACGAGTAGATTACTGTATGTCCCTTAATTTCCATGCTATAGTAAATGTAGATAGACGAGTAGATTACAGTATGTCCCTTCATTTCCATGCTATAAAATCATAGGGAGTTTATTCATTTAAACTGAAAACATTATTATTAATATTATTTACTATGAAACATAAAGTGGAATTACCATTAATTAAAAGTATAAATCATCCTAATCAAACAAAATAAATCAACAAATTAACAGTGTTAAACAGTTATTTGTTTTATTTTTTAATGAGGGCACAAGCCATTCAAAGTAGGGTGTGGACAACCGCATATCCTTGCGTTAAACAAACAAATCTTTGAGAATTAAACATGATTTTATTGTTCAGGTCAGGATTAGTAATTAGAAAACAGTCACCTTCATCCGACAGTTTCTTTCTATTCTCTAACCAGGTGATGTCATCAAGAGTCTTGACAGAAATCAGTTGAAGCGTATTTTTAAAATAATGGGTCCATTATCCATGGTATTACTAACACTAGCCTATATCAGGGGAGACAGCAAACATCAGCTGGTTACTGAAATAGAAGCTGACAAGGAGAGGATTAAGCAAAAACTGCAAGATGAAGAAGAAGCAGAAAGAGAACTAAAGCCAAAGAAACCGAATGCAAGTCATGTTACCCCATTTAGTAAAGTGTTGAAGAAAAAAGACAAGGATTATGAGAAGGATTATGCATTACCGTCTTATACATCGGCACCGAAGAAAAGGAAAGATCTCATTGACTCAGATAGTCTTTCAATGCCTTCACCACACAACGATATGCAAGAATCTGATAAGAACTCATTTATACAAAAGTATTCTAAATTTCAGTCCCCTAAAAGCCAAGTTGAAACAAATGTAGCACCAGGAAATGATGATCTTATTCCCTGTTTTGAACCATCACCTTGTAAAGATGTACAAAAGACTGAAGATGCTGCATCTAAAAGTTATGATCAAATTCCATGCTCCATATCACCACCTTGCAAAGACTTTAAAAAGCCTGAAAGATCAAAAAGTAATTCTCTGATTGCAAGTATTAAATCACCACCACCCTTCAAAGGCGTTCAAAAGTCTGAAACTTTGGCATCAAAAAGTAACCATAAAAGTAAATCACCCCCCTGCATGGACAAGTCTGAAGTGTTGGCATCAAAAAATAGTCATCTAAGTCCATGTGTTAAATCACCATCTAGCTGGGACATTCAAAAGACGGATGAATTTGTACCTATGGATAATTCTCATAACCATAGCATAAAATCACCAACCACATTAGATTTTCCAAAGTCAGATGGATTAAAGTCAGAAAATAATGATTCCGTTCCATGCAGTAAAACACCACCCCGCATAGATGTGCACAAAGCCAAAGAGTGGTCCTTATCAAAATGTTCTCAAATTAAAACACCGCCTGGCATAAATTTAGGAGGAAACTCTGATGTGGCGAATGAATCCCATGATGCATGTAGCATAACCTCACCTTGCATCGTTCAAACAGAAACGAATGAATCCTCTGCCAATGAATCTAAATTGACAGATGGAACAGACACGATGACAACTTTACCTTGCACTGAAACAACACATGTAGAGAAGTCTAAAGGTTTGAAAAAGCCTAAAAGAATGATCCGATTTAGCTCCCCTGAGAAGCCAGTGCCGGTAAAAGAAAACCATAGCAATGCTCCAGATGCAAAGACTCCCAAAATTCCCTTTAAAAAAATGCAATCAGAAAAAATAGTCAATGACAAAATAAATTCACCACAGAACATCACCAAAGAAGCCACTGAGCCTAGTAGTGACTTTGCGGCAGAGAACATCAGCCAAAACAATGCCACAAGCAGCCTTGGCCCCAGCGGAGGTGCCATCGTTCAGAAATCTCAAGTCGGAAACCCAGAAATGGTGTGCACAATCAATCCAGAAGAAATTGAAATGGACCTGTCAACCACCACAAATAGAAGTACTGGTAATCCTGAAAAAGACTCCAAAAAGGGTTCAGCTGTAAACAAAAGCCCAATTGGTAATTTCATGAAAAAAGATTGTGTTAAGCCAGAAAAAGTTGAGAAAAAATTGTGTCTGAAGTCCAATTTCAAAGAAAAAGAAAAGAACTTGGAAAAAGACAACACCAATTATAAGCGTAGAGAAGTTATTGAAGTCAATGATAAAGTTTGTGTTGATGACAAGTAAGAAGATGCCTTCTTCAAAACAAAAATATTTTTATTAGTTTGATATTAATCATTCTTTAAAGATGTCATATTAATCATTGTCTAAAGATGTCATATTAATCATTCTCTAAAGATGTCACAATGATACATCAGTCTGATATTCTATTATTTAGTTTCAATTTAATTCTGGATTTATTTTATTGAACTATAGATCTATTTCTTAGTTATTTAAATTCTCTTTGATTTTATAATTATAATTTGAGAAGTTATTGAAGTCAATGATAAAGTTTGTGTTGATGACAAGTAAGAAGATGCCTTCTTCAAAACAAAAATATTTTTATTAGTTTGATATTAATCATTCTTTAAAGATGTCATAATGATACATCTGTCCGACTGATATTCTATTATTTAGTTTCAATTTAATTCTGGATTTATTTTATTGAACTATAGATCTATTTCTTAATTATTTAAATTCTCTTTGATTTTATAATTATACATTTACTGTTTTTTCTAAAAGTTATGCAATAAAAAATTTGTTTAAAGCACAAAGAGTTGGTTTTCTCTCAAAATATGAAACCTAATAAGATCTATAAACCTTTTTATGTTTTTATTCACTTTTTATCAAAAGATCTTATCTAAAGATAAGTAAAAAAAAAGCTTTTTGAGTAAAGTCATTTGTTCCTTTTTATAATTTATATCACATTTTGAAATCTTAATTTAAAATATTTTTAAATATTAATTTACTTTTATTTTATCAACCATACTTTCTTGTGTCTGGGTGGAAAATGTTTGGTAGGCTTGTTGGTTGACTTTCTGTCATCCTATAACGCTTAAACTTGATACATAGATAAAATAACTTTGGGTACCTATAGGCTTTTAACAATGTCTAATTAAAATAGAAACTGAAATTATAGTTTCTCTGAAATATTTTAATATAGTATTTTGAACACCAACTCTCCATCTTCCAAGTTGCCATGTCTATCAGTAAATACAGAACATCACTGTATTTTTTAAATACTAACACCTTGGTGAACACACTGATCTATAAAATAAGTATAACCTCTTAATAAATTTGTGCAAAGTGAGGTAGTGGAAACTATTTAGTCACTATTTTACTCCTTTACAGATCAATGCATGTGATTAATAGAGAAATACCACCTATAATTTAATTAAAACTAAACTTTTATGATAAAAAGGAAAAATAATTTGAAAAAAGCAACTTGTAGAAAAAGGGAAATTGTGAGTATAAGAATTGAAATTTCTTTGATGGTCACTAGAAATGTTTTTACAGGTCAGTGTTTAGGAAATAATAATAATTATATTTTCTTGTCTAATTCATTCTTTTGATTGTTCAATGGGTGACCACAACTTTCTGCAGTATGCCAGTCTACAGCAGTACTGAACTAAACACTTTATTTTATTATTAATTAAAGACCAAACATCAATTACATAATAGCATTTTTATTATTGTTTCAACTCTAAAGTGAATGTAAATTATATATTAATACATAAATAAATGTAATGATTATTTCATTCCATAGAATGAATTAGAATGAATAAATCTATAAACCATTGCATTGGGGAAACTTAATGTGTATGGAGCAAAATTAAATAAATTACTAAGAAAAATTAAGAATGAAGCTAATCAAAGTTAGAGAGAGACCTTAGTGCTAAAACAGAGATAAATATGAACAATTAAATATTAAGTTTGATCATTATGAAAACAAAATTATTTCCATAAATGTCATCTCAGATAAATAAAAGAGTTACTTTGGTGTGGTACTTTTTGTATTAAAGTTAAAGCAAAACTTAAGAAGGAAAAAATATTATACTAGTTCCAAATGATCCAACATTTTCTTGTTTACAAAAAGGTTTGAAGGAAAATTAAATTTAAAAATGAGTCTTGCTATAAAATTGAAGGGACTTTATAATTGGTCCAATTGGTAACAATCCACTAGGAAGTATGTTGGTTGCTGTTAGCTAAAGAAAATAATAACTAAATGTGCGGATATTTCAGTATTTGTTGTCACTGCATCTCCAAGAAAAGATAATTTAATTCAAGTATTTTGAATAGACAAAATTATCTCATTTAACTCTCATTCATAAAGGCAAGAATGAGTCAATGCATTTAACTGACAACTTCCATATTCTCTCTTTACTTTAATTCAATGTTTTTATGAATTAGCGTAGGTAAAATACATGGTCTGATAGCCATTAAGCATTTGTTAGAGTTGAAAATGCCCCCTTACTTCTGGTTGTGGCTTCTCTACAGCATTGGCATGGAGTGTTCTGTATTTGAAATTAGAAAATTTTTTTGGAAGACTTCCTACTTTTTCTGCTTTTATGAAAAGTCACAGCCGAATTACCACAATTTGTAAGCAATCAACAATATATATTCTACAAACACTATTTAGTTATAAAATTGTGTGAAGGAAGGGGACAAAGCTTTCTAAGGTTCACCTCTGTGATGTTTACATGCAGAGAGGTGGAGAATTAAAGGGAAGCTATCCAGCCTGAAACTAGATCAGCCCAAATTCAAGGAATTTGATAAATAAAAAATATACATTATTATAGATTTCAACTGAGAAGAACTGTTGACATTCATAGTTACATTTTAGCAGCAAAATATTTTGAACATTATCTTTTGACAGAAATAAAGCCCCATCACAGCAGTCTCTCTAAAACAGATATTCTGTTCAGTTTACCAATGCATCATTATTATATTCCTCTATAATCTAATTCAACATTTACAAGTAACAAAACTACAATTACAGAAAGACATACAGTTCCAATAATTTAGAAATTTCAGAAAGTTTTCAAATTACAATAACTTGGGCAACTGTTTTAACTTGGCGATATCCAACAAATTGTCATCATCCTCACTAAATGTCGAGGCCACAGGAAGCCTCTTCCTTGCAGAATCTTGGACGCTTTGACGTTTGACTTCCTGTAGAACATTGCGTAGTCCAGTGTCCCCATAGGGTTTGGCCCCTAAAACTGGGGATGCGCCAAGATCCTTATGGTGACCTCCTGATTTTGAGTTTGGAGGGAGCCAGTTTTCATTATTTACAGAAGAGTTTGCATACTTTTGGGCACTAGCCAGGCCTGGAGAAAGTGGGCTACTGAATGGGGTTAGCTGATCCCTCAGCCTTCTAGTATTGTCATGGCCAGAAGTATCGCAGGGTAACTTCCTTTCATAATCTTGGCTTCCTATGGTCAGTGTACTAAAGTCGGTCTTCAGCTGAAATTTCTCCAGCATGGAGGCCTGGTCTGTGTTAGAGGAGGTTAGCATCACGGACGAGTCATTTCCCAGTAGACCGTGTCTGGCCAGATACATCTGGGTCCCCAAGGTCATGTTGGGTGAGGCTCCCCACACAGAAACGTCTCTAGCTGACAGGGCACCTGGGAATACTTTCTGGAGCACTTTATTGGACTGGTGTGTGCTGTAGTTATTCTCTTTCCATAGCCTTGCCATCTGGGTAAGCTGTTCGTCCTTAAGGTATTTCATCGCCATGGCGTTGATCTCCATAGATTGTCCCACGTCAGCTCCGCAGCCTAGAAGCATGGAGATGTAGCTGATTTGATGAGCTAGAGATCCGTTGGCACTGTAAAAAAAGCATTGTCAACAATCAGTATTCCCCCTAACTTTTTATTTTCATGACTTCCCCAACTGGGTTATTTTATACAGCTACTTTGTGACCCACTAATATTTTAAGAGACTTTAATAGTTCATAAGAAACATATTATTTCATTTTATTAGAAAAATAAAATGTTTCTGGAATTTCACAAACACTGCTATAAGTAATGATGGGATTTGATGGTTAGAAGTTTTGGTTGGGCACAGACACCATTCTTTTGGCAGAGACAGGTGTCTTGCAGTTTAACATTTTTCTTATAGGCATTAGTCAATTATTGGGAAAAGTGAAGTGGGCTGGGAAATGTGTTGACCACCCAATCTCCTTTTATAAAATAACCACAGAAACTGGTGAACTTTGCTTCACAAGCCCTACAGACCCAAATGTCTCAAAAAGTGTTTTTTTCTACACTATTGACTCATTTGCTACTATTGCGATAGAATGAGGCATACCCCCCTCCGTACTAATGCGCCCAAAAGCGGTGGCCACGTGTGTGACTAACCTAGCGTCGTTTGATTTTTGACACGCATTCTGTGGGGGTGTTTTTTTTGCCAGCAAGGCCTTTAAAAAGTAGGAATATAGTCTGTTTCATAAAAAAAGGATGTTTTTATTACGATTCGTTTTTTTGCGATGCACTGTAAAGTATGGGTAGTTTTCACTGGCCTTTCCTCTTGTAATCTTTTTTTAATAGCTTTCGTCTTTAATTTTTTAGCTCATTAATCAATAGCTCTATACCTTCAAATATAACACTTAAAAACAGTTCTGATATTAAGGATGATACAGATATAAACTTAGATAAATTTCCATTACAACTTAATTTATGGGCTTTATGATACTTTATCGACCTTTGTCGCTAGGGATAGTGAGAATATTGAGCCAAACCCCAGGGCCTCAACACTCAGAGAATGATTGTACTGATAATTTGACATTTTTTATGTATAAAAGTATACATTTCCAGAAAGCTCAGACATTTTCTATTTTATGATGTTATTATTAACATTGGGTAATATTTAGTCATTAAAATTTTTTTTTTTTAATAATTTACTAAATTTAATGAAGAGTTCCTTCCCTTTGGTTAGTACTTTGATGGGTGTTACTGGAATCTAGGTTAGTAGCAAATAGGTTAAAGAAGATTTTTTGTCAGATATAAGACAAATGTTCACAACAAGGACCATTTATACAATTTTACATTTTTCAAGTAAATAAACAGCAAAAACAAAGACTTATGTATAATATTAAACTCACCTTGTTGAAGCTGCCTGAAGTGTTTCCTCTGGATTTATTTCTGGCTCACTACTTCCAGTGTTTGAAAGAAACATTTGAATATTATTCTGAAAGAATCAGGAATTCAAAATCTTGGTAAACAAAACAAATATACTGACATATTTTAAAATGTCAAACAGCATTATTAACGGAAGCCAAACTTTTCTCTAAGAAATATTTTGACAACATTACACTAGATCATTTACATCATTATTAGTATTTATTGATATGACAATAACGTTTACAGTACAAAAATCTTAAAATGCTTAACCATGCTATTAAAATGAACCCTTACAGCCCCAGGTGCTTATGTTTACACTGATATAGTTCTTTCCCTCCACCCCAAGCGTTCATATTTCTACCAGCCTATACAATTCCATGTATCCAAAGCGCATAGATTTCCCTCATAGAAGGGTGTCTATTTAAAGCTAAAAAGGATAAGACCTTTTACCATACTTTCAGGCAAAATGTTTATTTGATAGCTGAATAGTAGTATTTTATTTCGCTTTTTAAATTATGGAAATCTACCAATTTGAATTACTGAGTTTTTTTTAGCGTAATTGAAAGTGCAGTTCTATTGGGGGATACCAAGTTACCTTCCAATATTATGGACTTAGGGGTTGATGAAACTTGTTCTTTATGAATTATGAATAAATAAAATGATTGTAAAAATTAGATGATTCTAAAAAAGGTAAGCTATTCAGTTTCAAACAATTTGCATGTTATTATCATTTTTTACAAAGAAAAGATACAATTGAATTTCAGAATCCTATCAATGTTCAATACATTCTAAAATAAAGGCTGGGACATAGTGAGTAATTAGTAAAAGAATAGTCGGTACAGAGGGTATTCATAGCAAAAACAGTAGGTCAGTGTTAGAAGGGTTAAAGTGCAAATGTGCAGAAGAAGGTGGGTTGCAGAGAGGGGCATATAGAAAGTATTATTATAAAGAGTTCTAATTGGCCTACCATCAACTGATCATAATACTGTTTTGGATCGGATGCATCTTCTGCTAATGTTGAGTAGGATTCATCCTATAAAACAAATCAGAAAAAAAAAAATATATTTCAAATAATATATCTACAATTGAAGAATTGACACAAATCTAAATTCAGTAACAGTTGTTACATTTTGCCAATGTTAGAGTAGATTCAATTATCTTGTATAATAAAAAAGATAACATTTGGGTTAATAAAAAGAATTGTTTTTTTTTTATTTAAAGAGTTTTATTTTCTTATAATAGATTTGTATTTATAAAATTACACATGTCAATAAAAGTGTCAGTCAATAGATTTAGCTCTATTACCTGATCATTACAAGAATACTGGCTGACACTGATTGGACTTTGGTCAAGTTCACACCTGTTCATGAAATCAAAGAGAATGAATAAAACATTTTATAAAAAGTCAGTGGATTGCAGCAGTGTGTAGAAGATTTATATAATTACTACAAAGACAACTAGACCCTTCTAGTGCCAACAAATCTCACAAGAAGAAACATATGTATAGGGGAGGGAAGGGCGGAGAGAGACAGACACTAATGCTGAGACAATAAATGTCAAAAACAGCTAGGTAACTTATTACTGGGAACTATTAAGAGTCAACATGCAGTAGGAAAGCTTCACAATTTAAGCTGATGGACAAGTACAAAAAGCGTTTTTAAGCTTTAGGAAGTTACAGTATTTTGATAATACTAAATTATAAAATTTTTACAGATAACTTTATATAATAATAAAGATATCAATCTCATTAATTTTGCCTACATTGTTGTTTTTTTTACTTTATTAACAATCTGTGTGTGTAGAAAAATTTTAAACATAACAAATAACATAAACTAGTCCTAGACTAATACTACTACTAGTTGACAATACAACTTTTGATAATAAATACAGTAACTTTTTCTGTTCCTGTTTATTCCAGGATAATTGTTTCAACCATAATATAATCCACAAGTCCATCTATAGACCTACACCACAATTGGTTCAACAATAATATAATTCATAATTCTATCTATAGACCTACACCATGTATTACAGTATAGGAAAGGCGAATGCCTACACATTTTTATAATATACATTTCCCATGATTAATAATTTCGGCCAAAGAAAGGCAATACTTCCTACTATGAGATGCCATTTACAAATCTGCATTAAAAAATGTGGTCTATAAAAAAAAACTTTTTCTGCCAGGGTCTGTGGTGAAAGGTTACTATTGTGATTAGACACCATTATTGCCTTGTTTGAGTGAAATGTACACATCTGGGCCTGCATGAACAAAATCAGCTGGTAGAAATACTGATATCATACTGACATTTAATTAAAGATGCTTTAAGGATCTTAACAAATGGAAGTTCAGTTTGCTTTCAATGCGGACAACATACTTAGGCAGATCCAAATATACAGAAAGTTTTAGAAAGTCAATAATTTTTTAGTTAATCAAGTCAGACCAACAAACAGTCAAGACAGCATTGTCAATTTTGTGCTGACCCCAATCTGAATTTTTTTTTTTCTAGCATCAGATGCCAACCATAAACTAACTTAAAAAAGTCATTACCTTTCTCCCAGAAAATAAGGAGAATCATCAACTGAATCAGACTTAGGGGAGTCTGATGCTGGCCTGTTGGTGGGATGTGAAGTCACAACAGTGCCCTCTTGCTGATTTGTGAAATTAGTTTCAGAGGAGGATTGGAGTTTCTGAGTTGATTTTTCTGTTGGCCCTATAGACACATCTGCTGATTTGCAATCTGAAAAAAAAAAAAAAATATTGTAACTAAACTAAACTTTTTGTGTAATTCTCTTAATATCAATAATTTGACAATTAATATGATACAATGCACTGGAAAGACAAACACATTTAAAAAAGGTAAATAAAAAAAAGTTTAAAAGTTACCCTGTGAAGCAGATGATGTTGAGAGCACTTGTACTTGTGAAGTGTTTTGTGATAGAGTTTGATCACTTTGTATTGTATCTGTTTGATTTAGTTTAGCCTGTGAACTATTGTGAAATACATTCTGGTTACTCCTTGCTAAGTTTGAGGCAGGATTATCCCGGAACTGGTTTGGCTCCGAGTGAAGCTGCTTGCTCTGTTCCTCTTGACTGTTGCTGTGCGACATGCTACCATCTCTTTGGATTGTGTCCTGGCGACCACTAGGCAGGCTGCTCGCGCTGTCGTCCTGTTTAGCCTGCTGCTGCAGCAGTAATATCTGTATTTGCTGTTGCAGCAGCTTGATCTGTTCATTTTGCTGTATCAACAATGTACGAACATCCGCAGGGAGCTGATCCCATGACAAGTTATCCGAGCTCTGGGCTCTTGTCGGTCCTGCGCTGGCCACGACATGCTTTTGCTGCGTTGAGCTTTTATCAGGCGTAGTGCTGAGCCCACTGTCTTCAGAACCACTGCTGTCTGAACAGCTCAGCCCAGATATTTTTTCTTGGGTTTGATCAGTGAGTTGGTTGGGTGGCTCTTCAACAACTGTATTTAAAACATAAGGCGGTACACAACGATTTCTAACAAAGGAAGGAGAATTAGTCTGCCCTGATGCGTTGGGTAAAATAATGTCTTTCATTGGACACGACACACTATCCTTGTGTTGTGTGGCAGTCGGTACATCATCTATTTGTTGTGTGGTGGTCGGTGCACTATACACTTTTACATTAGGTTGACTGAATCCAGGTGTGCCTAAGTGTATACGAGCAGGTTCTTTTCTACTTGCAAAATCTGGCACACAGTTACTGGCTGAAAATGCTGAAACGGGGCCATGAGGTCTGCTAGTGCTGGTTCCACAATGAGGGGAAGGATGAGGGGAAGAAGGATGCCCAATAAAACTGGGCACCACTTGAGGATTATCTTGAGTGCTCGGGAAAGCGTTCCTCCCATGGGAGTGCACAGAGATATGACTATTTATTGTTGAGGTGTCCGCGGTGTGTGAGGATGGACTGGCAGCGTAATTAACAAACTGAGCTTGTGACATGGGAGAGTACTGTTGTGCCATGGGAGAGTACTGTTGTGCCATGGGGGAGTACTGTTGTGCCATGGGGGAGTACTGTTGTGCCAGTGAGCTGTTTGCCGGGACGTGTGGATACCTAGGTTCTAGCCGATGAGAAGGTCTACAGTGAGGGCTTCCAGAAAAATTGGAGGTCGGTTCACTTGAGAATCTGTTTGGGTTCACTGTGAACAGGTGAGGAGAAGAAGCTGGTGACTCTACCCACAACACAGAGACATCTGGTACTACTGGTCGAAACACCGGCACCTATGCATCAGACACAAATTTATAATTGAAATAAAGAAATTCGACATTATAACCACATTGAAGTTTATCTTGTAATTAATATTTTATCATAGAATATTTTTTCCTACATAAAATTAACAAGATAAATAGACCAACAACAACAAATTCAAATTGTATAAAAACTACCTTCTCCATGTGAGGTACTGGAGCACATCTTGGCTCAATATCTTCAGAAATACCAGACGCATAGTCACTTGTGAATCTGCAAGAAAAAAACATAGTCACTTGTGAATGTAAAGTAAAAACTAGCACTTTTATCTATTATATGTACAGTAAAAACTAGCACTTTTTTATATTATAAAAACCAAACTACAATAATATTAGCATTGCTATTGTAAAGCTAGCCAAAAAAAAAAGCTCTTAATCTAAGACAAAAAACAAAGCTATTATGTACAAATACATTCTTAGTACATATCCACTTGTAAATGTATGTTAAAAAACAGAAGGACTTAAATAATAATAACAGAAAATGTTAATGTTAGGACAGATGAAAAAAAAAATGGAATAAAGAAATTACAAATTCCAAAAAAAAAAAGCATAAATGAACAATAAGAAAAAGTTATCTACTTTGATTGTTTGTACTTTGTTACAGCTTCATTAAATATTTCTTGTTTATTCTGGTTATAAACTGAACCCATCTCCACTTCAGCCATGTTTTCACACGGATTAGAAAAAGCCTGTAGAAGAATTTAATCATCATAGATGATCAATATCTACTTCAACAATAATTGTGATGCAGAGCATTTAAGACTCTGAAATAAATTTTAAAAAATAACGCAGTACAATACCTTGGCAATGTGAGTAACTTCGTGTCCAGAGTAAAGTTTAAAGTTCAAATCCTGAGTGCCGGAGACTGTATTGCACTGGTAGAACTCAGGTTTGGTGTGCAATGTCGTGTAGAAAACAAGAAGAAAGTCTTCTGGTGGTAGATGTACCCTGGGAATAAATTGAGAATTACAACAGCTTAGTCTACAAGTAATGAGATGAAGTTGTTTACTTTAACTACATCAGCTGCTGACTTGTTCATTATTTCTTCTGAGGAATATATTATCAGTATACCAACAAAAAGGAGTAACTAATTTTTTAAAGAAAATTTATATGCAGGTCTTCCTGACCATTGAAAAAATACGCTCACAAGGCGCGCTAGAGTGGGGAATTGTGAGTATCCCCTTCATGACTAGAGAGTTGGGGATACTCGGAGGACAACTTTGTCCAGCTGTGATCAACCCGTTCATTTACTGGCAGATCCAAGTCAGTACTCTGCAGCTTGGCGAACTGCTCAAGGATAACATCCCTGTCAACATCCCCCATCAGCATTGGAAACCTATCTAAGAAGTAATTTAGATGGGAAGATGTTATGTTCTTTCTTTCATGAAGGTTGACTACAACTGAATTGACAAGGACTTGGTCATCCAAGGACAGGTTTTGCACCAAGTATTCACAGACTTTACAGAAATAAAGTCTTAAAACTTAGAAAAAGTCGTTTTAATTTTTGATTAGGCCCTAACCCCTAACAGTGGGTGCCACTCACTTGAAGTAGTGAACCCTGAAATCCTTTTCTTAAAATTTCTTGAACCCTGAAACCTACTTTCCAAAATTTTACAAACCCTGAAATTTATCGCAACTCCTAAAATTTATATTATTTTTACCATATTGTATATACCGGTATATATATATAATTTAATATAATATAGGCTACACCAATAAGCAATGTTGTTTTTACAATATGTTTCTGCATATTATGATAGGAAAATTATGTCTTTAAAATGTTGTATGTGATTGTGTTATTGTAAGGCCTTAGTCTTAGCTTACTTTGGTTATTGATAAATGGCTTGAAATATCTTTTAAAAAAATGGACAAATCTAAAATCATAGTTAAACATACAAAGATGTGTTATTTTAACAATTTAATAACATCATTCCTATTGATCTTATCATGAGCCTTTTGTTTTTTTTTTCAAGTTAAGCTAGCCTACTTTAAAGATATAATTATGTGTTTCTTTATTCCCCATTTACTTGGTTCTGTATTTTCTTGGTCAGCTACCAATAAATGTAATTTAAATATTGTATCCTAATCCTAGTGACTTTAACTCTAAGGCATATGAAACTTTAGTTTATTTAGGATAACATGTTAACTAGTAAACTATTGAATCTAGTCTGTAACTTCAAATGCCTAATAACTGAAAAGAGGGAAAAAATAAAAACTGAAGGATTAATACAAATTTTTTTTGTTTTTACGGTAGGCTATATAGTTCAGTGAAATGACGTATTTTTATTTTGTTATGAAAATGAGCCAATTCGCGAATGCGCGACACTAAAAATTTAAAACTTCGTTTTGAAATTAATTTAAATCAACATTATTTTATGATTTTCTTGTTATGTCCGATATTGTTAGAAAAGAATATGCACCAGCATAAGTGACAGCTAGGACTAGGCCTAAACATTACACCGACAGTTTT
This sequence comes from Anisus vortex, assembly GCA_949126835.1. Classification (NCBI taxonomy): domain Eukaryota; kingdom Metazoa; phylum Mollusca; class Gastropoda; family Planorbidae; genus Anisus; species Anisus vortex. The sequence goes on from OX421493.1 coordinate 38,356,890, forward strand.
ACTCCATTCATTAGGCCTAATAAAATTAAATATGACTGCAACGTATATATGCTATATTAGACAGTAGGCCTAACTGTGACATTGCTCCAATAGATTAATTTATTCATATTTCGTCGCCTTCATTTTAGCGGGCTGATAAAAAACGCATTTTTAATGGAGGAAAAAAAAAGCAGTTTTAATCTTTCCATTGAAATGACAATAACCTTTCATATTACAAGCTTATAGTTAGGCCTAGCCTAATATAGGCCTACTAATAGTATAGCCTACACGGAGGTGTGAAACAGTCGACGAGTCGGGAATTACCAATTACCGATATGACTATAGAAATCTAGGCGGCTGGAAAATTTAGGTAGCCTACCTTATTTTCCGATCATTAAAATTTTTTTTAGTGAATTAAAAAAAAATCCAACCACATAGCGTGACATTTCACTAAATAAGCTTATAGGCTAATAATGTAGGCCTATCTAGGTATAATTTACAGTACGCCTACCAGGTCTATTAAGTCTATTCATAGCGGATCCGATTCTCACCGAAACGGGTTTCGTACCGCGATTTCGGACCCGTAGATTTTTTTTGTTGGTTAACCCACGAATCCGGAACCAAAGTAAATTGAATCTCGCGAATCCGGAGCCAAAAAAAATATTTAGCCTTGCGAATCCGGATTTCCGGGATAATCCGGAAAAGTGGCACCCCTGCCCCAAACTCCACTTTTCAAAGGCACATATTAATTTTACTTAACAAAAAATGTAATGGAATTTAATAATAGCTGTTTTATATTTTATTTATTTTATAAAAAACTTACTATTTATTATTATATTTACATTGAGGTTTCAGTTATTTAGGGCTTTTGCAAAAAAATAATTCTCCCGATATATCCTAACTTAATGGCAAAATAACAGTGTTTGAGTATGACGTAGTCAATGGCTGAAGCTTCGGATCAGCTTTCCCACTCAAAATCTAAACTTTAGACTAACAGTAACAGTCTTTCATATGTAGATGCAAAATTATATTCTGAGTCACATAGCATTAGCATGCCTTAAAAAGGTTCCTAACTGATTTATAACGTAAGCCAGATAACCTAGCTTATTCCATTTCAATACCGGTACAATAATAATAGCATTAGCCTAGGCCTAGGCATTGCATTGATCATTGCTAGCATCAATTCAAGTTCGACAACCATCGTTATAAAAATTAATTTAAAAAAAAAGAACAGAAGAGCGAAAAACTGAAGATTATTTATTAGTAAAAGAAAGTAACTATATTTATTAGAAGACATTGGATTGGAAATCGCTATTTAATCGTAGTTTTTATCTGCCGATTTTTTGGGCCGGCACAGAACAGAAAGTGAAAGTGCCGCCATTTTTGGGCCGATTCGATGGTAAAATAAAGGGAAATGTGTATACTGCGCATGTCCATGCAAATAAATTTTAGTTCCAACTTCCGATTTTCGACAGAAAAAGATTCGCATTTTTTGCAAGTGTCGGAAAAATATCGATCAGAAAAAAAAATTAACAATTTTCGGAAAAAAAAATCCTTAGGCGGGGAACAAAAAAGCGGAAGAATTTTAAAGGTGTGCGGAAAAGCGGAAAACAGGGTTCAAATGCGTAGAACTCCCGCACAATGCGGGAGAGTAGGCAGGTCTGCACAGCCAAGATAAACAACAAAGACACTGGCTTACCTGTCTTGAAGATGAGCATTATGTACATAGCGGAGACAAGAAGCCCACACAAATGGATGTTGTACAAACTCTACTCCGGAGATCCATCTTTTTGTTGTTGTTGTTGATCCAGCAATCGCATTGGAAGAAATTATTAAACAAAATATATAGGCACAGATTTTATATGTACAGGCCAGGATATACAGACGAAATGTCAGTTAAAGTTTAAAGAAGTATTAGTTTCTAAATAACTAAATAAAACATACATGCCCACAAGTGGTAAACTTGTAGCTTTTGGGTCAGATTCCAAAACTAACAATAACTTTCTGGTATGATCCATTGTAAGATATCTGTTTAAAAAAAAAAAAGTTGCCTTTATTGGGAAATATGGTTTCACACAACAAAAATATTTTTCTTTACAAGACAATCTTTTTCAGTAAATAAGAGATAAGGTAAAAAAAAACAACAGTGATATACCTAATGCCAGGTAGTGACCAAAAAACAACAGTGATATACCTAATGCCAGGTAGTGACCAAAAAACAACAGTGATATACCTAATGCCAGGTAGTGACCAAAAAACAACAGTGATATACCTAATGCCAGGTAGTGACCAAAAAACAACAGTGATATACCTAATGCCAGGTAGTGACCAAAAAACAACAGTGATATACCTAATGCCAGGTAGTGACCAAAAACTGGTCCACCAAAGCTAAATTACTATAATAAAAAAATATATAATAGGTTGAAAATCTAGGTCAGATTTTGATGTACTAGAGATAGAACCTATTACCTAATTTACACCTTGAGCAAACATTGTGCACTATTTCAGCCTGATTTAAGCTAGTTCCCTGGTGTATATACCACTACAATATAAGAACATCATGTGGAAATTTCTGTTTATTATTATATATTGGCTAGAATATGCGATAAAATGGTGGTGGGTAAAAAAGTAGAAGTAAAAAAAAAAACCGGATCACACACACACAAAAAAAGTTTGGAATACACTAAAATAAAAGAGCAATAACTCACCCTGTCTTGGGAACTCCCTGAACTTTGCTTAAACTCCTCGGACCGGCAAGATTTTTGGACAGTGCTGTCAGGATTATAGGGATGGCAGGTATAGGTGTTGCTCTAAAAGCCGCTTCAACGGTGACCATGTCCAAGTCCAGGTGGACAACTGATGTATGGGCGTTACTGTAGAAAGTGGCAAAACCCTCACACAGGAGAAAACTGGATAGCTCAATGCTGGATTTGCTGCAGCACCTGTCTCGTAAAGTCTGACAGAAACATCAACATTGAGCGCAAATGTTTCTTTTTACCATCTTTCATTTAAATATTTCACTAATACTAGCATTAAAAAAAAATATTTCAACAAATGGTTGCAGCTTTACTAGAATTTTTTTTTATCTTACGCAATTTTTTAACTGTGATATATTTTTTAAAAAATAGTACACTTATGTACTAATTATTATTGATAAATGCTATAAAATGCAGATGACTTCTTTAGAAAGTCATAAGTGTATAACAATTACATTGTTCACTTTTACTCACCTGCAAAACACCAATATAATCATTAACATTGCCCTGGGTGTCCTTGACTGCATTGTTTGTAACCTGTTATAACAAAAAAACATCTCATTAGCATTTGAAGTGAAAAGTTTTCTATTTGACTAGAACAAAACATGAAACTGCTTGATGCTGATTCAAAGTTGACAAGCTATTACTTGCCTTTAACGGGATAAGCAGATCCCCAGGGACAGAACTATCTTTAGACGCACTGGTTCTAGTGTCCAGTCGATCAACTTGCACTCTAACACCTTCACCATCTGTAGTAAAAGTAGAACATGTTTGGCTCATAATTTTTCTTTTAACTTTTGATGAGAAAGGCTATATAGTGGTCTAGTGGAAACACATTTGAATAGTCATTCCAAATGTCTCGGTGTTCAAATTTATGTTAAACCCCAGGATACCCCCCACACCGGACGAGAGGGTATCTCTAAGTCTTCCTAGCTCTGGCGGGTAACTGACATTAGTGAAGGAAAAGTAAAGCTGGCTGAGCAATGTCCTGGCAACACAATAATTTTGTCAGTTGCAGCCAAGGAAACTGGTAAGTGCTGCTTCACTAGCCCTAGGAACCTATATGGCTTGAGAGGGATAGTGAAACTTTATTTTTTTTACTTACACTTTTTATAAAACCAAACTTTACAGATAAATATGAACTTCCGATGATTTTGATTATATCTTCAATAAGGGTTTATGCTCTATGTGATTTGCTTAAACTTACCATCATCAACAATTACACTTCCAATCAAGGTGTGTGTAGCCTGTTCAAAATGTTCACACTGGTGCTGGATAAGTCTCAAAACTTTCTCAGGTATACAAATTTTGGGCTTCCTAGTAATCATTCACACAAAAAAATGGTGATAGATAAATGAAATAATTATAACAGTAAAGTTAAACAGAATCAGTAAGGCAAAACAGGCCTCTGCACTGCTCAGACCCATATGGAGGACGTCAAGCTTTGGCCTCCACACAAAAATAAGGATATTTAAGAGCAATGTCCTCAGCGTCTCCTGTGTGGGTCGGAGTGCTGGAAAACCAAAATTAGCATAGAAAGGAAACTAGAGGTGTTCCAGACACAAAGCATCCGCAGCATCCTCAACATCTTCTGACCAAACATGATAGCAAACGATGACCTACGTGAGAAAACTGGAGTAGTCCCATTAGCAGAGAGCATCTCAGCAAGGAGATGGATTGGATACGTCTGCAGAATGTCAGCTGGCTCCCAAAAGGCAGACCAAAGGAAACTTGGAGAGGGACAGCGGAAAGGGACTTTGAAGGCTAGAGGCCTGAACTTGGAAACAGCACCTCGAGCTGCAAAAGAACAAGATAAATGGATATCTTTGGCCTACGCATCAAATGCCACCCTGCACAGAGAGGACTGAGAGAGAAAGAGAGAGAAAGTTAAACAGTCACTGTAAAGCCTTTAATTATCCCTTACACATACTCTACTAAAAATATTACAAAAAGTGAGAAATGAACTAAATTTACAATTTGAGAGACAAGTATTCTAACCTGTAATGTGCAATATGAAGAAATGTTGCTTGTCCATCACTTGTTTTATCCCAGAGATAATGTTTAGACTTTGGAAAATTGCTCACAATTTTGATCTCTGGAAAACTAAAAACACAATTACAAGAAAACAATTAATAACATATAATTTTTGTTTAAAATAAATTGTCGGTCTATATTTGATAACAAAACATATCTTGAATAATGCTTTAGTGTGCACTAAAGGAATTTGTTAACAGGATATAACGCAGAAAGGAATTTTTTTTTAAAGTAGGCCTATGTAAAATAGGTCTGTTAGTTGAAAACAATAATGATTGTTTACTTTACTTAGCAACAGTTTTCTCACTCTGACTGGACTTATTTCATGATCTAATTTTAAGACTTAACCAAGTATCAGTATTTTTTTTCTAATATGGGGGGGGGGGGGGGGGGGGGGGAAGCTGAACTTTTGCATGACAAACATTTATCAAATTTTTTTTTATTTTGCAAATTTAGTACCATAAATATTTTACTTTACTGTTTAAAAATTTTTTTTTCAAGTTTTCAGGTGGGGCTGACTGGGCTATGTTCCTGGGTCAAAGAGAATATTTATGTAGCTCACGGTACTGAGAATTAAACACAGCAGCCAACTTACATCATAATAACCTTATATAAGAACTCCTTATAAATTATAAAAGGAGAATTAGAGGGTGGTGTAGGCTACAAAATATATAAATTATAAAAGGAGAATTAGAGGGTGGTGTAGGCTACAAAATATATAAATTATAAAAGGAGAATTAGAGGGTGGTGTAGGCTACAAAATATATAAATTATAAAAGGAGAATTAGAGGGTGGTGTAGGCTACAAAATATATAAATTATAAAAGGAGAATCAGAGGGTGGTGTAGGCTACAAAATATATAAATTATAAAAGGAGAATTAGAGGTGGTGTTTGCTACAAAATATTGCTTCCAGTCTAAAACAGAAGTCGGCTCACAGAACAGAATTATTATTTTTTTAATTGATGAAAAAAATTATGTTATAAAATTAAATAAAAACTCTACACAAACCTTGCTGCTTCTGCAATCATTGTTGCTATGTAATCATTTATTTCCTTTAGAAGTCATCTACTAAAATGAAAAACATTTGTTTAAATTAAAAAGAAATTTTATAATATAAAACAAAAGTTCATAATATAAAAAAAATACATTAAAATCCTTAAAAGCATGATAATGATATATATGCTGTTAAGGTTATAGTAGAAACCCTCTATCAAATGGGACCTATTTAGTTTTGTCTAGTAGTAATAGTAAGCCTAGGTCTGTGCCACTATAGTTATAAAATTATATATAAATGAAAATAAACAAAATGTAGAAGTACTGTTTTTTTTTTTAATAAATCCTTTATATACACTTATGTTTTTTTTAACCAAAACTTTTGAATATGCTCAAAATCAATTTTCTTCATTATTTCTCCTTGAAAAAATGATTAATATGGTTGGGATGGGAGTGAATGTGTAGTCATTAGCAAAAGGTCAAAGTGCCATACGTTTCAGCTCACAGACAAGTTGGTGAATTAGCCTTACAAAGATTGTGCTGGCAAAGCAAAGTTAATATTTACTAAGTCAAATGTAATCATGTATTGTGAAATGTTTTTAATATAGGCCCTATAGATTTTAAAAAGACTTTTTCTAATCAGTCTTTTATCATTCATAATGTAATCAGTTTTTACCATATATATAATTTTTATAATTATAACATCAATATTTAATGCTGAAAGACGACAAGAGGGGCAAGACACAACCATCAGTCCATATGTAGAGTATTCTTATAAGATATGTAGGCCTATTTAATGAGGCATATAAGGATGCTTATGCCTATAGCCCTTATAATTTTATGATATGCAAGACTATGCGGTATGACACAGATGGCATTATAACTATATAATAATAAAACACAATATCACAATAGTCAATATCTAAATAGGACAAAAAGGTAAGGCCTATAATTCTATATATAGACTATAGCCTAACTTCCTATAACAATAGTTAGTGTGGAAAGGTCTCCACAACTTTCAGTATGAGTACACCAGTTAAAATGGTGTCAGCAAAATGTAAACAATAGCAGTAGTCAATAGTGGCAGTAGGACGCAATAATCTTCTTTATAGAAGGAGTGTCTGTAATAGCGTATAATTTATAAATATATAAGCTATACTGCTATACTATAAGAAAATAATCTAAAAAGTTTAAAAAGCCATAATAATTTGTTAATAAAGTTAATTCCTAATCTAATTATAAAATGTAAAGAGTAAAGATATTATTTTGCTTAATAAACTTAATTTGCCATGGTCAACATCATACAATTACAAGAAGTAAGAACTAAGGCTTAGCTTGGCTTACAGAAGACTGAGAAGTATAGAAGGCTAGGCCTAATGCCTAAGCAGAAGAAGGGAAGTCAATAAAACCCCATCTGACGTCTGCCAAACCAGGCCCAAATAATCTGAATCTGGGATGCAGGTAGGCCTAACTCATTTTTATAAGTTATAAGTCTCATATGTCCATATATTATATATCATTCATATATAATATGTCATATATAAATCATGACTATACTTATACTATACTATAATCTATATATATATAGTATAGTATATAGTATATAGTATATAGCCAATATAGGCTATAAGCTATAAATAAGTATTAGGCCTACTCTATAATGAGTATGAGTACTATGAGTATGACCTCAGTATGACTATGGACTGGTCACTATGTCACTATGACTTATATGACTATGATTATGAGTGCTCAGTGTATGAGTCTCCTCTGCCGCGCCTCTGTATGTTCATGAAATAAATTATTGTATTGTTATTGTTTCAACGGAGGAAAACTATTCGTAATTCATAACAAAATCTATACTATTTGTAATGACAGTGGCATATACTATATACCATAGTTCATGCAGTAATAAATAATAGCCTTAGCCTTAATCATAGCATTAGGCTTAGGAGTTTATAAATAGTAAGTTCAACAAAAATAAAATGAAAAATGGTTGATACGGACGCCAGCTGCATTAAAAAATGAACTTTAGTCAGTCGTTTAATCGTTTAATATTACAATTACAAATTGGAATATTTAAATAACATTGTCGTTGTTTCCTGATACTTTACTCTCGGTTAATTGCATAGATGCCATAAGCTGTTTTTATTTGTGACTTACATTATGGTAGTCAATGTTGTGTTAGAGCACGCAGAGTAGTTTATTGTCGAAACAAGCGCCGACTTTACGAAATTCTTAACTCATTGATAGAAAAGTATCACGCATACCGGAAATAAAAATCGCCTCGATTTCGTTACTTACTCCTGGCTACCTGTTAGTGTTACCGTGTGTCAACAACGACAACAAGAAGTCTTGTATAACTTTCAATTTACTAGTTTTCTATATATAAGTATGTCATTTTACATAAATTCACAGAGTTCTTTAAACGATAAACTAATTAGTGCAGGTTTTATGTTTTTTAAAACAAAATTTGATCATAAATAGTCAAATTGTCTAGTTATAGAGTTACACCCACACGACTCACAGTACGTCATTGGCCCCCCTCCCCCAATCGATTTTGATAGACAGCAATTTTCACGATAAGTTAATTGGATGTTGCCTAATTGGTTCGTGTTTCTATACCAATTCCTTTACAGCTAAATTACTTATTATTTTAATTAGGTGATGTTAAAGTTGTATGAATGAAGAACAAATTCAACATTGCATTGCGGTTGCGTTTCTCATTCCATCATTCATCATGAAATCAGATCATCATCATGAATCACGGCATGCCGGCAATCACCCAAGCATAACGTACAAGACATAGACTATATTTGTCACATTAATAATTTAGGGAAGGGGATAGTATCATTTCAGGACTCAGTTACTTTCAACTACTTATATTTATATAATGACCTACTTACAATAAACTGATAGTGAATAGTGTGTTTTTGGTGTATAATTTATTGGCTATAGTTATAGTTATAGCCTACCAGTAACTGAGCAGGCTAACTATAACTATACTATTATTACCATGTCAAACTAGAACATAATATTCTTTTTCCCCCGTTGGAACATCTGTAACTTATATGATGTAAATATATACATTTTAAGGTATAGGTAGCCTGTATAAAAAAATATCTTGAAGTAGGCTACCTTATAATTATTGATAACTCTTTAAAGCCTTCATTTTTTTCACATTTTGCCCGAATTATTTTCCCTTGATTTTTTTTTTCACTGGGTGGTATAAGAATTTTTTTTTTTTCTCTAATATTTCAAAACAATTATTGTATGTACATGGTATCATGGTGTAGGGAATCAAAATACCCTTTTAGTGATATAAATATTTTGGTATTTGTATGTTTCTGTAGTTTGTGTTAAAAATCTAACCTTTTTTAAAGACACCAAAAATGACAAACAAAAAAACTGAATAAAAACATTCTTATTTATAAAATTCAACTAACTCCTTTTTGTAATTATGTTCAATAAAAAGAAAATTTATTTAAACCTTTAAAATGATACTAAATATGTATCGTTTCTTTTTGTTAATTATTAATATTTCCTTTCAAAATGGACAAAGGGTATATTAGAATTTTACAATTGGGCTATTAGCTTATCGATCAGCTAGCTGGCAGTGACGCAGTTGATGATTGAGAAATGAGTAGGCCATCCTCATCATGTTCCCTGCTCGGCTTCACTACAGTCATCTTCAGTTTCCGAACGACTAGTTAAAGTAAAATCGTTGTGACTATCGTCTAATTCATTGTCTAAAAAAAATATTTAAAAGTGCCCTGTAGGCCTACGACGCTCCTTCAAAGCGTTGGTTCTCCTCAGCCTATGATTGCCTATCTATTTTCATGGTGTTTACGCAAAAAAATGGCTTAAACTAAATAAAATTAGAGTTACTTCGCTTGGTTTTTCATCCGGGAATGTGTAGTAATGAAAACAATCCGAATAAATTTTATGTATTCAGAACTTTTAGGGTCTAAGCCTACGTACACATAAGGAACGATTCACTAGTCGTTTGGGCATTTTTGCACAATCCAATCGACGATTGAATCACCGTATGGGTTTTTAAAAGTTAAGAAGATAAAACATCACTATCAACCTGTTTCATCTAGAAAACATCACGTTTGCTTTTCTTAAAATAGTTATGGTCAAGAAATATTTGAAGGATTCTAGCTATAACCCTACTTTTATATTACTAAAAGTATGAATATAAAGTCTGTTTCATAATGAAATGTTAAAAAAAAATATGTGAGCATTTTACCATCATCCTTTTATTATTCTATCATCTTTTTAATGAATTTTTCTCGCTTAGTAAATCTGAAGTCAAGTTTCATTCTTCAAGGGGCTGTCTTCTGCTCCTGGGCAGGTCATCATTTAAAGCATACTTTCCTACATAAAGTTAGTACAGTGACAAGTAGAACCCTCCAGAATCTGAGTATAATCATGGCTAACAAGGCAAAAAATCTGTATCATGTGGTTTTTGTATTAGGTGGACCTGGAGCTGGCAAAGGCACCCAGTGTGAAAAGATTCAAGAAGTAAGAGTTGGCAATTTCATCAAATCATGTATACATAATGTATAGAGATTTACTAAGTATGTTGTGCATTATCCAAGCCAGAATTTACTGCAATAATTTTGGGTCCACTGACAAGACAGGTCAAAAGTCATTTGTCAATTGATGCAGCATCTTATATAGTTTGCAGATGTTTCTTCTAGACAGAAGATTATTACATTACGCCCTTGGCTCAAATCTTCTGCAGGGATTGGACAGTAAAAGTAAAACCAGGGGTCATCATGTTGACAGTCCAGTATGCTAACTGCAAGATTTACAATTTTAGAAATAAAAACTGAAATAATACCAATGTTTTCAATTTTAAGTCAAGTATCCCTGTCAGGCCAATTTTATCTAAAGGACCAGTGAAGCAGGGTTCAATGGTTTCCTTTGCCATGGCTTACTAGGGGATTGTATAGACCTTATAATGACAGCTGCCTTTACTTTTCCCAAACTTATGTCAGATATCCAAACAGGGACGCTTTTGCAGATGTAGGGAAAAATTTCTAGCCTTTACCAGGTTTCGAACTAGGGACCTTTAGTATGGAGATCCCAGCAAGCTGCCACAGTACCACTGTGCCCCATTTTCCAATGTAGTAAATCCATTTGATCAGCCTTTACTTACCTTATAATTTTTTGCATTTATTTTAATAATGTTAAAAAATTTTAATGGCTTGGTTTATTTACAGACATTTGGGTATCAACATTTGTCAGCTGGGGAACTACTTCGACAAGAAAGACTTGCACCAGGGTCTCAGTATGGAGAAGAAATTGAAAAGCATCTCAAAGATGGGTCTATAGTACCTGTCTCAATTACATGTTCTCTTCTATTGCGGGTAATTCATACAATTCTGGTTATTAAAAAAAATTAGTGTGTATTTAATCATTTGCAACTGATATTACATGTTTTGGCTGTTGTGCATAAAGTTTGTTGTTGTTTTTTTTTTTTTTTGGTTGGCAGGAAATGCAAAAAAGCTCCAAAAATAATTTCTTAGTAGATGGCTTCCCAAGAAATCAGGATAACCTGGAAGGCTGGAACAAACAAATGGATGGAATAGCTAAAGTGACCAGAGTTCTATTTTTTGATTGTCCAGATGATGTAAGTTCTCACTCTTGGTTCAAACAGAATTATTGTTCTTTTTTGGGAAAAACTTCTTGTTAGATACTTGTTCTTTGTTGGGAAAAACTTCTTGTTAGATACTTGTTCTTTTTTGGGAAAAACTTCTTGTTAGATACTTGTTCTTTGTTGGGAAAAACTTCTTGTTAGATACTTGTTCTTTGTTGGGAAAAACTTCTTGTTAGATACTTGTTCTTTGTTGGGAAAAACTTCTTGTTAGATACTTGTTCTTTGTTGGGAAAAACTTCTTGTTAGATACTTGTTCTTTTTTGGGAAAAACTTCTTGTTAGATACTTGTTCTTTGTTGGGAAAAACTTCTTGTTAGATACTTGTTCTTTTTTGGGAAAAACTTCTTGTTAGATACTTGTTCTTTGTTGGGAAAAACTTCTTGTTAGATACTTGTTCTTTGTTGGGAAAAACTTCTTGTTAGATACTTGTTCTTTGTTGGGAAAAACTTCTTGTTAGATACTTGTTCTTTGTTGGGGAAAACTTCTTGTTAGATACTTGTTCTTTGTTGGGAAAACTTCTTGTTAGATACTTGTTCTTTGTTGGGGAAAACTTCTTGTTAGATACTTGTTCTTTGATGGGGAAAACTTCTTGTTAGATACTTGTTCTTTTTTGGGAAAAACTTCTTGTTAGATACTTGTTCTTGGGTGGGGAAAACTTCTTGTTAGATACTTGTTCTTTGTTGGGGAAAACTTCTTGTTAGATACTTGTTCTTTGTTGGGGAAAACTTCTTGTTAGATACTTGTTCTTTGTTGGGGAAAACTTCTTGTTAGATACTTGTTCTTGGGTGGGGAAAACTTCTTGTTAGATACTTGTTCTTTGTTGGGAAACTCTTCTTGTCAGATACTTGTTCTTTGTTGGGGAAAACTTCTTGTTAGATACTTGTTCTTTGTTGGGAAAAACTTCTTGTTAGATACTTGTTCTTTGTTGGGAAAAACTTCTTGTTAGATACTTGTTCTTTGTTGGGGAAAACTTCTTGTTAGATACTTGTTCTTTGTTGGGAAAAACTTCTTGTTAGATACTTGTTCTTTGTTGGGGAAAACTTCTTGTTAGATACTTGTTCTTTGTTGGGGAAAACTTCTTGTTAGATACTTGTCCTGAAATTGCCAAAAAGTGCAAAAACTCCTGAAAACCTCCAGAAATTTGAAATAATCTCCTGAAATGTCCTGAAAAATTGAGCTGCCCCCTATTTTTTCCTTCTCCAACACAAGTCCCTAGTTCAACAGCCCCACCTCCCGCGTGTTGCGCTTACGCTTGCTACGCCAAGCCTTTCCCTTCTCGCTTTGTGACGGTAAAGATGGTATACATACAGCTCTTCCTCCTCTTTCGCTCCCTCTCCCAAGTTTGGTGTCTGTTAGATTAGATAGTGACAAGGACTAAGGTTAGGGACTAAGGTGCCTATTTTCACAATCAATCTTGAGCCCACTAGTCTACTTGTGGTCAGTGAACCGACATATATTGTCAAATTGATTTATTTTGAAATATATTTCTATCAAAATACACAGAAATAGGTATTTTTATTAGTTAAAAAGAAAGCGATCACGTTTAAGATGCTATTTTATATCATATGGTGAAAATTCCAGTATGCTTATTTAGCTAGCCCTACGAGAGGAGTTATTTGCGATGTAGGCCTACGCCGATATCATTATCAACTTTTTAAAGGTGTGGGCCCTACCTGGTTTTACTAATTATTATATCGTATGCATAGGCCTACAATGTGTTTTTGCTATTAATGTGGGAAGTGTAGGCAGACGATTTTGGGTCTAGGCATAGGCCTAGCCGGTGTGACCCTAGGTCTATCAGTTTATCAGTCTAATGACTAGGCCTAATCTAGAAGTCTAAGTTATTTTATACACCAATACATTAATGAAATGCACTCAATGCTGAATATATCTGACTAGAAATCATTACAAACAATGGTAATTAGGACACTTAATTGTAATTCATCAAAACTGTTGCCGTTCAGTCTGGAAAGCATAGGCAGGCCTTCTTCAAAAGACTTTTTGTGTGTGGACCCACTAAAGTTTCACTATAGGGATAGGAACTTGAGTATGGACAGGGACTTAGATGAAGAAACAGATACCTTACTTTTCCATATGACTAATGGCTGTATTGATAGGCTGTTTAAAATAAGTGAAACGCTGTGTTTACCTTATATGCATGATTAGTGAAACCATTTTTAAAGGAAATGAAGTATCCAAATCAGGGTGAATATTTAGTAACTTTTATGTTTAAAAGGTATGCAATGTTGAGAAGTTAAAAGGCAGTATAACCACAGAAAGTCAGGGTGCAAATTATTCACAGGTGTTATTTTTTTTTTTAAACGGTAGTTTAGGGAGATATTATAATTTATATGCACCAGTTCAGAATCAGCTACTCCCTCCCCCAATCCACACAAAAAAATCACTGTGGACTATTTCCCCCTTATACTATTTGCCCCTCCTTACCTAACTACACCTAGCTGCTGTAAGGTTTTATTTTTGTAGCTGGATTTTAATAGGCTTAATGATCCTAATGATTAGGAAGTAATCAAATTGGATTATCTACATGTCCTTTTAACTTACAATAGCATTTTTTTATTCTTGTCAAAGAGATAGTTTTATTTTAAACTAGTAAATTTGTAAGCTTTCTATATACTTTTCAATGTAGGCCCATATAAATATTTTCTCTATTCTTGTTAATGTAACACTCTATATGTTACAGATGCCCCTATACAAGAAACTATATTTCCATTCTCTGCCTTTCCCCCCCCCCTCCTTTTATTCACATAAAAATTATCGTTTATTTTAAAAAAAAATAATTTAAATTATAAGATTTCTAAAGACAGTTAAAGGACTCTATATAATGAACTTAGCTTATTGGTACATATTTAGCTTCCACATTATAATGCCTTTAAAATATTTTATTTGATATTATATGCATCTGAGTCATTGTTTACTAGTTTAGTGATGTAGTGAATATGGTTTTGCCGCACCACCTGAAATTTTAGATTTTCTCCTGAAAAACTCCTGAAACCCTCCTGAAATTTTGATTTGAGTTTGGTGCAGGAACCCTGTAGGAGTATGCAATAGACAGCTTGCAGGCCACTTCCCGTCCTGCAACATTTGTTTTTATTCTTTGTATTATTAATGTAAAAATGAACTATAGACTATATCAATAGTTGTCAGTATCAGTACACAGTCTCCCCCCCCCCCCCCCCCCTGAAACTATGTATCTGTATATCATTTGTAATTATCTACAGATATGTGTGGAAAGGTGTTTAAGCAGAGGACTGACCAGTGGTAGAACTGATGACAATGCAGATAGCTTAAAGAAAAGGCAGGTTCCCTTATTATTTATTTTAAAAATTACAGGAAGGAATTTAGTTTAAGTAATATAGTCTGGGGGTTCTTCTTTTCTTCTTCTTCATTCTCAAAAGTTATGATTGGGAGGATTCAGACAACAAGTCAGATAGTTGAAATGAGCTGCACCGTGGCTGTCAGTTGGTCTAATCCACCGTACAGTTTGTCATTGAAGGTAGCCTCCTGGGGTCATAGTTTGGGGATGAAGAAGACTGATTGAAAAAAAAAACACAGGCGCAAATAGAGTATTAAACAATTGAAAGGAACTTTTTCTGTCCTTAATGGGTTTTTTTTATGTTTAAGTTTAATGCTAATGCTAATAGTTTAGTAGATTAGAGTGATGGACAGTTTTATCCTATAAGATTTATCCTTTTTTTATGTCAAACTTTCAAACATTTTTAAGTTGAAAATTTTCAATTCATCTTAAAAGGTCGGTTTGAAATAAAAATTGTTCAATCCCATAATATCCAAATTTTTGTTTTTCTACTATTTCTTGCATAATCCTGATTTCAGAATACAAACTTATAGAGAATCTACTATGCCGATTGTGGATCATTTCCGTTCTTTGAAGCTAGTGTCTGAGATCCGAGGTGACAAGTCACCAGAGGAGGTAAAATTTAAGGCTTAGTTCAGCAGTCAATTTAGGGACAAAGTGGTCAGATATTGATATTTAGCTCTGTCTTAATTAAAATAATTACAGCCATTTCTTCACAGAAAAAAATGCCACATTGTTAAAATGTATGTGTTTTAGCTTTTAGCCTATCAGCTTTGAAAAAAACTACACATATTTAACACTTAAAAACATAAAGCAAAATAATGAAAAGACTTGTGTGCCATATACCATCAGAATCATTACTTTCTCCTTAACAATTTTCGGGTAATCAGTCTGAAATGTGAAAAATTAAATCAGATTGTCGAGATACAAAAGGCTTACAATAAAAACAAACTAAAAGATCATGGATGGAAAATGTTTTTTTTTTAAGATTCTGTGTTGCTAACTTTTAAGGATTTGGTTGTAACCATGCAATAAGGATTACTCAAAGCCAACAGCCATTTGTACTAAAACTCTAAAAGTTAGTCCCACCCAACAGCAGTTCCTTTATATCTACACCCATCTAAAACTATTTTATGCTTGTGATAAGCTGTCCATTGACTGATTTTATGCTTGTGATAAGCTGTCCATTGACTGATTTTATGCTTGTGATTAGCTGTCCATTGACTGTCTGCCAAGAAAAGAAATAAATTAAAAAAAAAAGGCCCATTTGAAACATCATGGCAAACAACATACAACAAAATTCTTCTGCTATCTCATTCATCATTGGTCGAAACAAATTGTAGCTGTAAAAAAAAAGGTTTAAATCATAAAAATTTTGAAATAATATTGGAAAACTACCACAGCAAAAAAAGTGAGCAGACTGCATGCTTTGATGGTTGTGATGTGAACATGGAAATATGTTTTTTGTTTTTTTTTAATATACACAGTGACAAACTATAAAAAGTGTACTCATTATATATTTTCTATAATAAAATTGTTTTAATCCTGTATGCATCACTGATCTATAAAAAGAATGGATAGCGCTTCCCGGTATGATCAAATTGAGGCTAGAATTGACACTATTCACTTATCTACAATATATACAAGGAAGTTATAGAAATAAAACATCTATAATTAGAACAAATCTAAATGATAAAAAGGAAGTAAAGTCACACCTAAATAGAATAAACCCAACTCACCCACCTAACTGCAGACTTTGCCCCTGCCCACAAGAAACTGTAGACCACTTTCTGCTTGAGTGCCCTGAGCTAGCCTACCTCAGATGCACTCTGCTCCCCCCTCAACCTACCATTACCAACACACTATATAGCAGTATTGAACAACTGAAAAAGACATGTAAATATGTTTGTCTGGCATTGACTGCAAGAGAGCAAACAGCTCTGCAGGTTGGCTAATAGAAGAAGAAGAAGTTTCATTCATAAAAATATAGTTTGTGTTGAGTTGTATAATTTGTTAGCAGTGTCAACAAGTTGTTTTTTCATTGAGGAAAAGCTGAGTTTATTCCCATTGTTGTCTCCTGTAGGTCTTCAAAGATGTACAGAAAGTATTTGCAGAATTAAATTGACACCATGCGGAGCCACGTGAGCAGCCAGTCATCAACTAGCTGGTGCCAGTTTGTAGGATTTTTCTGTTTAAATTGATTAAAGATTAGATAAATTTGAACAAATTCAACATAAAAAAATTAAGTAAATTATTTCCCTGCAATTGTTTGATCTCATGCTTGTCAAATGTTAATGTTGAAGTGGTTAGTACCTTAATATATATCTAGTATCTAGTACACATTATTTTTCATGTAATTAATCATTTGCTTTGTAATTTGTATTTTAATACACTATTGAACATTTTAAATATCTTAAATATAATAACAAACCATTTAATAAGTATTTTATGGGAGATAGAATCTATTTGACGCATTGAATGCTTTGTTATGTCAATGTTGATAACAATGTGTGTTCACTACCTAGTATGTCATCTTTTTTTCATTTGTCAATTCCAACAGCAAGTCAGGAATTACTGCTCAATCAACATAAAGACACTATTGTAAACATTTTTAAAGATATTGTATTCTTAACCTTCACGTTAATTCTAATGCATTTTGAGTCCAACAATAGATCAAAATCTTAACAACCAAATTGTGTATTGCCAACTCTTCTTATTGTTCTTTTAATTTCTCTCTAAACTGGAAGATTGTTCTCAATCTATTCCACAATGATCTGTAAACAAGCGTTGCTAAATGTTCACACTAGGCACATTAAGCTATATATTAACATAATGAATGCTAAAAGAGTTCATTACTTTATATGGTTTAGTGTTCCGTTGTAAAACAATTTTCTGTCTCACAGTGTCACAATGGTCCAGGTTACATCTTTACTTCCCCTCTTAGGTACATCTTATTTAATAGAACTTTTCTATACATGAAGGTAGTGAGTTATTTCCCTTCCATTAGTTTCTTCACAATTTGGGTAAAGGATCAAAGCATTGATATACAGTAAATGTTGAAATAATTAAAGCATAATCTTTTTCTCATTTAGATCTTGCTGATTTGATTTTAAATATTCTCATTCATTTTTAGAAAGGCCAACATAAAAGAACTTGTCCATGGACTTTGTTTTTATAATTGTTCAAAAAGGTTTTTATGACTGATCATTTGGTTTTCTTTTTTCAAATATATATTTTACAAGTACTGACTATTTGATTTTGTGAGCTTGATAAATTTATCATGTATAATGCTATGGATAAATTATTTATGATGTTTCAAACTAGATGTTTTATGATATTGCTTGGTATTTTGTGTAACATATTGTGGGTTACTAATATTCTTTGTTTTTATACTGGTGTGATAATAATGGCAAAAATGAATAAAATGGGGAATGAAATCATTTCATTATTTTTAATTTTTTTTCTTTGTATAGTTTTAAATGACTAGTTTGGATCAATTTGATTAGATAGCACTTTCAATCTATCTAATTACTATATATTGGAATCTAAGGATAATTTCAGATAAAAATGTTGTGTGAAATTTGAATCGTAGTTTGTCATTCTTATGAACATCAGAATTAGCTTTCTGTATATAAATATACTTATAGTGAAATTTTAGTTTTCTAGCTCACTCATTTTTTTTGTAAAGGCCAACTGAAGAAGTTTTTCTCAAAGTGACGAAATTTGGACTACCCTCATGCCGAAGTACGTTGTGCAGTGCAAAAAAAAAAAAAAAAACATGACCCTCTAAACCAAAATATTTAACAATTTTGTTCAAAATAAGAACAGGGTAAATATTCAGTAAAAGAGTTTGTGCGCGTCTACTAGAACACCCAAGTTAGCATGCTTTCGGTTGTTAAGGTAAATATGCCAGTTTGGCAAGTAGTAAGTAGGTTGGCCTACTATGATAAATAAAATAATAATAGTATTAATAGTAATAGTCAATAGTTCTAGGACAATTACACATTCACATAGACCTAGGCTAGGCCTACTATTACAGTAAAGTATTATGTAAAGCAATGCATGCGTAGGCCTACCTTAAAAATTATATATTATTATTAATAGGCCTAGTGCCTAAGCCTACAATTATTCTGAACTAGTAGGCCCGAGGCTATTATAAATTCATTCAATAAACTTGACTTTCAAAATACGGAGGCTACCTGTTTAAATTGTTTTGATATTTTATTAAATTTTAAACATTTTTTAACTTTATAAAGGAGATTTAAAAATTACTTTCGATTTAAATTGAAAAAAAAACGATTATTTAGATTTGGCATTAATTTTTTATTTTATTTTAGCTCTAATTTTTTGCTGGCCACTAATGATGTTTTTGCTATCTCTCTATATTGAAACTACGGTGGACGCGCACAAACTCTTTAACCAAATATTGAAAACAACTAGCAATATGAATTTTTCCTACTCAAGTTGCCACTTAATGATGTCATGTCTTTTTGTTGCTGGAAATTAATCATATTAATCATCTCAAATTGATATGATTTTTTCCCCAAAAAAATAAATACACACACTAAAGTGCTAATATTGAACTTGAAAGTAATGTTTAATATTTTGTATAAATGATTTTATTAGCATTTGGAGTTTGAAAACATATTAAAATAGTTTGGGTTTTTGACATGAAAACCAACTTAGTTGGTCTTTAAGTAAAAAAAAGTTCTAAGAAAAATCCTTATTTAGTTAACAGCGTAGTCAATTTGCATGGTTTCTAACTTTTAAAATGTTTTTTTTGTGGCAAAAACATATTTTTTTACCATATGGCAGGATGACACTTAAACCCCTTAATTTCCATAGATGTCATGTCAGGGTTATGTGTTCAGTACCTTTAAATACTGCAGACATGTCATTGATGAAATAGGAAAATTATACATATTTCTTTTTAAACAGCTGTAGTTGAATGGTTAAAGCTTCTCAGAGTGCATACATTTCTATGTACATTCTATACATTTATCTCTGGTATTGAAAGCTATATTTGTTATTTAAAATTTGATCTATTCTACCAGAGAAGCAACTCTCTCAAGTTTCCATGTTATATTTCTTATTTGATGAGTTTTTATTTAGTCAACAAAAAGAGATCTACTGGTATTTAAAAATTATTATTTTTAATACCGTTGATATTAATTATGGTGTTATATTTTACTCTTCATTAGTTAATAGGGTAAAAGGACTCTGGTAGTTTAATTCCATTTCTAAATCCATTAGTTTTATTATTCACTTATTTCCCAAATACCAGAGAGTGTCAGTTTGAGTTAAAATAAGATAATCAATTTTATCAAATTAAAAATACATATAAATTGATTTAAATTTGGCAAGACCTTTTCCTTAATACCTGGGTAAGCTGTTTATTGACTAAATACCTTAAAATGTGTATATTATCAAAATTATTCACAAAATTGCTTACTTTTTTACATTTTAAAAAGAGATTTATTACTTCAGCTTTAATTTTTTAACGCAAGATAAAAACAGGAAAAGAAGCATAAGATGAAACAATTTTACATTGAATTTCTTAAGCTAATCACATAGTGGATTCTTGAGTGAATAAATATTGACTATTTAACTATTTAAGCTTAACAAAACATGTCAAGTAACATTTCGTTGCAGTTTTTTTTTTAAATACTTTATCTTGTATAATTTCTCTAAAGTACAACTTAGCTCATGAAATTAAGTTCGCAACTGTAAAAACTAAAAGAAACACAAAAACATATCAGTTAAAAAATAAGTTTTATTTTCTTTGATGTGTTCAAGAAAAAAAAACATCTGCAATGCATGTGAATGTTTAGAGTCAACCACACACAACATTAATAAACAGGCATAATGTATACAACTTTTGTGAATGTAATGATAAACATACATTGGCAAATGCAAACAATATTTGTATTTTCTCAGCTCATTCTCTCATATAGTTTTTTTGTTCTTTTACACTTCAAACATATTTTGTTTCAACAAATTGCTCAACTTTTTATTTGCATCCTTTGAACTTTCTGCTTAAGTCACCTTTGGATAACAATGTAACTCTTACAAGGTGATAAGCCAGGTTATCAGTTGTCAACATTATAGGAATAGTAGAGTAATTATTCAATAGCCTTATAGGTCTTATGTGATTCACCAACAATTTAAACCAGCTAAATCCTCAGTGAATCTTGATGCATTCAAATTTACAAAGCAGCACTCAAGCATTATGTCCAGCATATTAGCAAATTGTAAACCAAATATTGCCAGTTTAGCCTCCTTAAAAGAAAGAAATAATCCCTCAATATGAAGTCACATGAAAAGCACCATCACAGTTGTACAATAGTAGTTAATCACAGCTTTCAACATTTTCACAGCCAGACCTTTATTTATTCATGTAATATGAAACTCTTTGAACTTCTAAATATACATTGCATAATTTCATGATAAAAATATATATTTATCTGTACACATATGTGTAAAAAGAGTAGCCGTCATTCAATTTGCATTCAATAGATATTTATATTCTTTAGCTTTAATAGATTTATCATATACAATATTTACACCAAAAATTCTTCTTCAACCCCAAACTGTTCAAACCATAGATTATTTTTTCCCTAGATTTTTAATTTTAAAAAAAGATTTAATACATTAATTTATTTTATTTTTTTATAAATGTAATCATATTATTTTGAAAACAAAAGACTCATCTTAAAATTATTATTGAAAGGAAATGGAGAAAAAATGTAATTGAAGAAACTAAAAAAAAATTGATTACAAATCTCAGGATAAGAAAAAAAAAGTAGGCTATGGCTATAAAAATAAAAAAATAAAAGTATTTTTTTTGTTTATTTAAAGATATGAATTAACATTTTTATGATGAATAAAAAAAAATTAAAGTACTGTTTGTGCAGGATTTGAAAAAAAACAAATGTAAAACCATATATAAAATTATTTCTTAAATTATTTTATGTTTGTTTGTTTTCTGGATTAAATAAAATATATGAAAGTAAATACAATTTGTCTTTTTTTTTTTTACTGGTGTTAAAAACCAATGAAAAAGAAGATGGTCCCAAAGATGGCACCATAGTTGAAGATTGAGAGAATAATGAACAACTAATATCTCACATAAACAAAAAAATTAAACAACATTGAGCATATTAAGTTAGCAAATGAAGCATTTTGCTATTCTCATTGAAAACAAATACATGAAACAAGGCTGTAAGAATGTAAGCAGAACAAAGTCAGATATACACACAATTCTAATCTAGAGCTTGTAATCGTTCAATCTATGGCATGATTAACATTCAACTTTTATTTTGAACATTTAACATTGCAACATTGACAAAATATTTTTTAAATCTGAAGAATTGTTTTAAAATATATGTCTAGAAAATATTGCTGTATGAAAAAGACTTTATACATTTGACAACTTTTTGGATAGTGGAGCAAAGATACAGTTTTATTCAATTTTCAGAAGTTGTATTTTTTTAATTACAAGATAGACATAAATCTTTGTGCTTCTTCTTCATCATACTTAAAAGTTAGTTTATTGGAGGAAACTAAACATAAAATATTTTAGCTAAGATGAATTGTATTGCAACTTTCAGGTGTGTTCCTCCACTTACATTTTTTATCTGTAAGCTTAAAAAATATATATTTTCATTGGACCAATGTAAAAATGCATGATTCTGTGGTTGTTAGTTAGGAATTTTTCGTTTAAGTCTATGAAAATCATAAAAACGAATCCAATTGTAACTTATGTATGGAAAATAATACAAACTGCTGGGCAGATCGTATAATCACCACAAACTGGTTCACATTACTTTATCTGCCCTTCATTCACAACTTTGTTTCACATGAACAATGCTATCATTCAAAGTCATAGACACAAGTTTAAAAACTGTATAAATTCTTCTATTTATTATTAGAAGCTTCTAGAAGTTCATGAACTCTACCATCATATTCATAGTTGGAAGCTTGTAGACATTAAAAAATCATTTCCAGTAATAAGCTTAGAGATATGACAAACTGGCGCGAGAAACATAAAGCAACAGTTACATTTTAAAATTAGTTCCAATGTTTTCATTTATTTTCAACATGCAGAACTTGTTAGTTTCCATTGGCGGCCAGCACCAATTTACGAAGATGATTCTAGAATTGTCTATGGCAATATTCAGAACATTTCTGGCAATTATTTTTCTAATTTCAAAGCTACAAATAGAATTTCAAGGTTGTTTTTTTAAATCCTTATAGAGTTTTTAAAACTTAAAACTAGAACAAACAAAATAGATATAAAAAGAATTTTTAAAAAACACCAACATTAAAAACACTCAGTTTCAAATGTTCTATACTGCTTACTGAACACAAGAAATACAACTAAAAGTTTAATTTTGTAACCATAAAATTGTAGTCATTAAATAGAAACATGGTTGCATATTTTGGTTAAGTTAAAAAAAGTTGTGTACTAAAGATAAAGCTCTGGAGAAAATAAAAAAAATATTGCATTGAAACATAGATCTCAAAGTTATTCAACAATTACGGTAATGCAAAAAATCTGACATCTAAATAAATTCACATAGCCTTCTATTGAATTACAGCTAAGTTGTATTTTTATTTTTCAAGTTTGGCAATAGATAAATTTATTTGAAAGCTCTGAAATGTATATGCTACATAATTCGCTAGACAATTTTATCATAGACGCTAAAGCCAAAACAAATCTTACTGGTGGCAATGTGCAATAGAAAAATAAATATTTGATAACCAATAGTTTTACATGTATACAACCTTCATTAATACTTGTTGAATAATGTATGTACATATTTAGCTAATGATCATTTCATTCTAGCTTCTCTTGCTGCACACTAAATACAAAACAACAAAAATTGACTATCTACCTTCTCAATTAAAGTGTTTATCAAACAACAACAATGGAAATAAGTAAAGTTTGTTTAGCCAGGCGCAACATTCAGGAAATCAGTAAACAATGATCATTGTGTATGAATATGTACAGATGCAGTTCCATATATTTGAAAACAGTAAATTTTAGTCCAATATTTACATAATACACATCCATCTTCATCTATTAAACTGGCAATATTATCCCATTGGCAGCTCACAATCAGACACACACATTCCTGGCTTATGGTCAGACTTGAGCAGGTTCTGATTCTGGCTCTAAACTGGACCTCTGCTGACTTCTGACTAAATCATTAAATGCTTGACTGCACTCAGCCATATGGATCTAAAAATAGAATATAAGAATATTGGATTGCTGATTAGATATATATAGATAGAGTCTATATAAACACTAATTTAATATTTTTTTGTCGCATTCAATGTGGATTTTTTTATGTTCAGGAATTTACTTTAAAATATTGTAGCCTAATTTATTGGAACATCAAAAAGAAATAATGAATGCCAACAAATGTGATCAGATATTAGTTTGTTTCAACCACAATGTTATGCATTTAATATTATGTACTCTACAAGCTTTATTTGAAAAGTTCAATTTTATTAATGTATATTTAAACTTCTAAGTATTTACTTTTATCCAATGTTTTGGAAAGTATTAGACTAACTTGATTTCCTCATAAACAAAAAAAGTTTCCAAATTCCCAATAAAGAAGAAAAAACTGGTATAAAACTTACCATAAATCCTTTAGTACCACAAAATGGTCTTTCCAAAGAACCATCATTCATATCTCTGTCTTCACAGTAACACAACATCAAGGCATCTATTATTAACTGAAAATGGAAAAAAAAACATATGTTTAATTTGTACTGAAATATCAATGTTATAAGTAAATCTGTCCAAATACTGACTCATGACCAATTGGTACAGATATTAATCAGGATAGGTCACATTTTAACAATGCATGACTAAACCATGAAAATATCATTCTAAACAAATCAAATTAATTTTATTTTACAATGATTTTTTTAATGGTTTTCAACAACAGTATATTAAAGCCCGACAAATGGAACACTCTGAATGGGCATACTATACATTTTATGTGTTTAAACTAAAACAGAAACCTAACAGAAATTACATTGGAAAATGTACTGACCTGATAAACAGATAAGAAACAATGAGCAATGTAATAAGAAAACACAGCAACAACAAGAACAGGAATGGCATAGAAGTGAAGATCTTCCTGACTCTGTGAACAAAGATGTTTCAATGGTGAGAACAAACTAAGCTAACATTAATTTATAAAAATTTTGAATTTTTTATGTCAATGGATGGTCAAGCTGTCACCTTTTATGTCAATGGATGGTCAAGCTGTCACCTTTTATGTCAATGGATGGTCAAGCTGTCACCTCGGCTATCCTGGCCTCCTTTTCTTATTCGTTTGCTGGGAAACGCAACTCCTGGCGGTCAAAGGTGCGCATCAAGTCAAGTCGCAGAAGCCACCCTCACAGAAACAAGTGGAGAAAAGCAAGCCAGGAGAAGGGCGAGGGGTAGAAAAGGAGACTGCGTCATCGCCCCTTGAGGATGAACGGATGCCATAGATATGTTCAAGCGGCATTGCATGATCATGTTTATGGATGCAACAGGCTCAAACTCTGATGTGATCAGGAGTTTATCCTGCTATGAGTACATATCCATGTCACTCCGTTTCTATTTTTGGGGAATCCCCTTCAGAAAAGGAGTTTACTTTTCCATTACATGTAGTGTAGGCCAACTTGACATTTAAGTATATTTTGTGTACTTCATTGTTGCAAGTTCAGAATCTGAAGACCTTACTTTATAAAAATGTGGCTTAAAATGCTATTTTATATTTACTGGACAAGTCTTGCCATCATATTGTGATGTAGGTAAAGTTTTCATTACATTATAAGTGCACATCCACTAAATACAGTACTATGTTTGGTCAACACAGATGTTCAAGATAATAATTTTGCCCTTAAGTAGGTCTCTCCTACTCCAATGCTATTTTTAGTAACTCTAATAACTTTATTGAAACAGTTGATAAATTAATGTCAAATATTTTCATTGACTGTTAGAATGAACGGTTGTGTACATCAGAAATACATAAACAGTAACAGAGGTAACTTTGATGCTAAATAAATAGTTAAAGTTTTTAGTACTGAACTGACCTTAAACCAGATAACACTGACAGCTGTTGTAGCAGCCATGACTGCCACTTTGGTGATGAGAAGCACCATATGACACACACTGTTCATGGCAGAGAGTTTATAGGTATTGCTTACTAGGATGTAATAACTCTGAAATTCAAGGGAAAGATAAATGTGTTACAATATGGCAATTAAAAAGTTCAGTAATCTATATTCATCTCTCTTTCTTACTTTAGTTCTATTGGCTAAATCTCTCTAACTTTAAATCTCTATTGGTCAGAACATTCTTTCTCACTGTTTCTATTGGCCAGAAGCCTCTTTCTCACTTTCTATTGGCTAGATCCCTCTTTAAACTAAATTTGGCTAGATCTATCTGAGTAGCTAAGTTTCTATTGGTTAGATCTATATCTTTCTATCTTTAAGCTTCTATTAGGTAGTTTGATATATAAGACATTTAGGCTAGCACCTTAATATCTATTTTATCTACGGTATTTATATTTACTGTTGTTTGAATTCAAACAAGAATTGATGATCGAATATTTTAGTTTCATACCTTTTTGGCTGATGTGCAAAAGTTTTTACCACTGATAGCTGAAAGTAAAATTTAAAGATAATATTTATTATTATTATAGAATGCTTTTGTAAAAATAAACAAACCATTGTAACTATATTTATTGAACAAACTTTAATATAAGTTAACTATAAGGAACGTTTAGTTTTGTCAACAAGCTAATTATTTTGTTTGTATATGCTATCTATGTTTTTGCTATGTTAACAAACTATGTTATCTATATATTGGTTATGTTAACAAACTATGTTAACTACTATATTAATAGAACAAATTATTTCAATATATTGGCTAAAAAAAAAAGAAATATTATAGACTTTACCAACAACACTATAAGCATAGGTGTTTAAGTATCTGAGGCACTTCTCCACACACCAACAGCAGCAGCCCTGGGCACAGCCTTGTGCACAACAGTTGTCCCAGCTTTTTAGCCTACAATATAAGAAACATTGACAACAAGAAATGAAACATAGACATACAATTAATGAGCACAATTTTCTTTACACTTTGATTATGATTAAGTATATTGACACCTAAAAATGACAGTCATATGTAATTAGATTAACAGTAATACAGATATTATAAAAGGGGGTAATCTTGGGTAAGTTATGTACTTAAAAAATAATAATTTGGCACTCACTTTTTTGTGATAAACAGCAGAATCATTTTGGGCAGTTTGACTAAAGTTAATATAGATCCGAATGCTACTGAACCTTGGTGAAACACAATAAGTCTGCCAATAGTTCCCAATATGGGAAATCCTAATTGACTTTTGTCTCTGAAAAAAAAATGTTTTCAAAACATTAAGCTTAAAGTAAGTCTGATGAAAAATGAAACAAAACACATTTTCCTTTTTTTTCTAAACTGTGTAAATATTAGTTTTGTATGATGAAAGAAGCGGTTTTTAGAAGGAATATAAAACTTTTACACTGCTTTATCATTCTTAAAATTCAACATTCTTTTCAAAAATAATAATGAAAGTTTGCACATTTCAAAATGTTTTATACATTTGTTCATTGATTATTTTATTGATTACCTTACCACTAGTCATGGGTTGTCTAAGATATAATGATAGGAAGCTGTGCAGTGTGTTTATGATAATTAGCCTGTGCGCGTGTGGAATATTTATTTATTTGTAATTACAATTGAATACAGAAAGTTAAAGTACAAAACCATATGAGCCAATCTTCAACAGAATATCCAATTATTTAGATCTCTCTTGATTATTTTAATTATTCAATGAAATATTAATTATCTACCTTGTGAAATACCACCGTGCAACTGCCCCAGATATGACAAATGACTGGCAGTTAATGATGAATTCACTGACCCATATCAAACCAACCAGGTGGTACCACCAGAAGTAAGTGATGGTTTCATGTTTAGTAAACATTACATAACTATGTTCATTCACTGTTGGGGTTTCTGAGAAGAAATGTTAAAACAAGAATTTTTTAAAACATTGTTTGTTAAAAACAGAATATATACATTCTTATTTTTTTTCAAATGTAGATGAAATGTTCCAATCCCAATCTAAAGCTTACTCAAGTTTACAAATCCAAACTTTCAATCATATGAACTATAAATATTTATAACAAATATTTATGTTATAGGTAAAATTATACATCAACTTGAAAAAGAAAATCTCATTTAAGATTTAACTGCTTATTGAAAATGATGTTTGCCAATTACCGGAGGCAAAATAGATACTGGGTAAGCGATATCACCTTACTAATTACTCGTTACTATAAATAGCAACTCAAGAACCACAACTTCTTCATAACTAATTAACACCCAAGTTCCAGCAGCTGGTTCTTCTATTTTTTTATTTTGTTCTGTTAACATTTGAAAAACCCAACAACTAATTTGATGAAAAAGTAAATAAAACTTGAAGAAATGCTTCTTAAAACTAAGTGGAAGATTGAATTTGTTTAGACTTGTGTTTGTTATGAGAAAAATGTTAGAGCTATGAAGTAAATACTAATAATTGACTTGATTAGAATAAAATATCCTGATATTCAATAAAAAGAAAATCAACAGTTTCAGATTGCTTGCTGCAAAAAAAATAACTTGGAAAAGTTAAGCAAAGTGTTCCTTGCATACTATAAAGGTCAAAATGATTTTAATTGTCACAATGGTATTTTGTGGCCAGCATAATGCATGGCCAGCATTACCCTTTTTTGGGTAGTTAAGTATAAACAAATACTAGGACCTATTAGAACTAAACTAAGTAGACTCAGGTACACAACCCCTTTTTCCCAACAGAGACTTAGGAAAAGTTGCTGGCACTTCAACTGGCCAAACCACAGGGCCAATTCACAGCCCATCATTATTGAAACTCACAGCCAGTCAACTGATTTTCAACATGCACACAGATTTTGTCTAGCACATTGATCTCATTAAGTAACAAACCTGATGTGGACAAGTAAGCCAACACTGTGACCCAGTAGACAAAGAACATGATCAGCAACACCAGAGTCCAGAGTGGCTGGAGCAGTAGGAGAGGGAGCTGTGAGACACAGGTTCCAGCCTCTTTGAACAGAATTACCACATGGGATATTCTCTTCCTCATCACCAATAGAACCAACAGCAAAATTACCTAAGAAAAAAAAACAACAGTTGATACACAAGTTGACTTGACATTGCAGAAGGAGGAACAAAACTTTTTATACATTATATAAAAACTGGTATATTCAGTTGAATAAGGTCTGTAGTTATAAACAGAAAGAGTCATCTATATAAACATTCATTTCAGAAGTCCGTATATATTTGCTTAGTTAATCCTTAGTTAAATTAATATAAAGTATTATTTCCAGAAAGTATAACTTATTCTGACTGACAATTTAATTAAATTCAGTTTTTCAATGAAGAATTACTCAAGCTTTACTTCTTTTACATTACAATATTTTTTTGTTTTCATTTGCTATTTTATTTTTAAAATGCTAGAGATTTTCTGATTAGTAGCCTACAGGCAGAACATGCCAGCTAATTACTTTATACAAATGGAACTTCTTATTCTAGATGAGCCAAACAAATATAAATGAAACTCACTGTAAGAACAGTTGACACAACAGAGAAGAGGAGAAAGGAGTTTTCACTATCAATGTCCACTTCTAGTAGAGGTACTCTGAGTGTCTCTTCCATGTCTAACTTATTTTTATTGCTGATAAATGTCCACCATAAGAAAGCTGAAGCAGCTGAAAACCAGGATGAAATAAAATTAATTATTTAATTATTAAAAACTGTATTTTTAATGGCCAATTAGTGAAAAAAATTAATAATAAAATTTGTAATTGAATGGTTTATATTTTTTGTCCAATAAAAATGCTTTATAATTTATTGTGCTCATTGATTTCATTAAATGAAATCTTGATATTCATAACATTGTTTTTATTTTATAACAGTGTTCATGGCATCCATTGAAGAAAAGCGTGTAGTTGTTTTTTAAATTTTGTTTTTTACAATATAAAATTAGGTGAAGAGAAAAAAAATCAATAATTGGCCAGCCACGGAAAAACACTTTAGTTAAGAGCCATTAACTTTTGCTTGAAGCCTTGCTATCGCTATTGCCTTTAACCTAGATGAATATCTTACCCATGCTGGCCAGGACTGCAAGAGTTAGAATAAGCCAAATAATCACAGAAGCCAAAAACCGAATAAGAAGTACCATTAGCACTGAAAATGCTGGAAAAAAAGATAAAAATATATATCATTAGGCTAATTGTTAAAATGGATATATAAATGACTGGATTTTAGAGCTTTAATTACAACATTTAAGAAATACCAATCAAACAATAATTGTATAAATAGCATTGTAGCTCTACTATTTAGTTGACATTAGTTATAAACTAAAATTTTTGCTGAAATCTAATATCCCTTTTTTTGTTGCTATTTTGGCCTATTTTGAGAAAAAAATCTGGGAAATTAAACTCACCAACTGCTACAAAACACAGAGCTGTGAGCACAGTCCAACTGGCATAAAGATCGCGTAGAACTTTCTGAAATATGTTGCTCTTGTTGATGTATGCTATAACATTGTTAGCAATATTGCTTTCCTGCCAACCTTCAAGCTCAACCATGCCACGTGGGATGCACCAATTCAGCAATGACTCACTGTGCATTATATTAACATACAATTAGCTGTAAAGCTAACAATAAGCAAATTTTGGTTCTGATGGGAAAATTAAGACTTATAACCAATGGAAATTCGGCTGTTAAAGATAAATATTTTTATATAGTTTTTAAAGCCATAATTTATAATATTTAAGTCTTCAGCTATACTTTGAAAGTATTTGTATTATTTTATCTCATGTTACAGATGAACCTTTTTAATGAGAGCTATTATTGCATCCCACCCTTATCTGTGGTTTGAGTCAAGTCCAGCATTTCGGTCAGGGTTTAAAAGGCTAAGTTAAAGTTTTTCCTGCTTGCCTCAAAGAAATATCTACTGTATTTATTTGCCTTTCTGAGTATTTTACAATATGATGGTAGGCCTATTGTAATTCTAAATTAGTATTTTATACTTTTTGTATTTATAACCTACTACTTTGCTTTTTATTCTTCTTTAAATTTCCTCTAGTTTGTGTAGGTTTAGTAATTAAACTAAGAGGGTTACAAATGCTATTTGTGAATATTCACTAGTTGGCCAAATATGATCCTATTCAAATTTTTTTTATAGATTTAATAAATGTATTAAAATGATTTCAATAAATAAAATAAAACATTCATTAATGAAAATAAAAATTTCATTGAGAATGAAACTGTTGAACCACATATTGCATAATAAATGAATACTATATTAAAAATCAATCTGTTAGTTTTTATTCTAAAACCGTAGGCTTATATTATGTCAAAAAGTCCACACTTTAAAAATACCTTTTATAAATGGGTAGAACTGGGCAAGGGCCATGCAAACTGCCATTGGCTGAAATGTAGACAGTGAGGTCAAGGTCATAGCGACACAACAAAGATCCCGTCTGTTGCGAAAAATCATAGAGTTCCCTCTGTGTGAGAATGTCATTTTCAGGGCATTTATTGACACAGATTCTCATGGAAGAGTCTGGTTCCTTGATGTTCATGAAGAACAGGTATCTGTATAGAAAAACACAAGCACATTTTAAAAGCTACAAGCGGCCACTTTTATGGCTATTAAAGAGAGAAAATAATTCCCTACTTGACTTTTTTTTCTTTCACTACCATTTAACGACATGTAGATCTATAGGCAACATTAAATCAGCAGAAATATCAGCATTTTAAACAACAATAATTCGTTATATAATTATTACCAAGATATTAAAGCTATTTCAAAATTATTAGATTAGCCTATCCACCAATTTCTTAAAAACATATAGACTGACGGTTTTTATATAGGCCTTTTTGAATTTAATATTTTTCTCTTCTTTATTTTAATCTAAATTTTGTATTGAAATCTATTTAAGTGATGCTGAACAAAATATTTTCCTTCCTTATAGGCCCTATATTTTTTTTACCAATGGTAGACGTATGTGTTGATAAATATATAGGACCTAAAATATTTAATTTTACAATCAGTTAATGGAGAATCCAATTCTATAGTTTCGGATCCAAACATGATTATAAACATATGTAGTAAGTAAGTAAGTAAGTAAAGTACCAGTCGGACCAAATTGATGCGCAGGGCCGGTGAAGCAGTGTTCACTAGTCTCTGTGGCCATGGTATATTAGGTGATTGTGTGGCCAGCACTATGCACAGTCGCCTTTACCAACTAAGGTCAAATACCCATCAGAGCTGGGTAGACTCAGGGACACCCTCCAGACCCGGGTAAAAAATTCTAGCCTGCACCAGGATACGAACCCAGGACCTTCGGATAGCCAGCCAAATGCGCTGCCGCTCAGTTATTGTGCCCCCCAAACAGAGTCTTTACAAGTTTATGTAGCGCTCCAGGGCAAAAGTGTAAGAGCCGCCCCATTGCATACTGTAAATGATTGTTTAGTGCTATATTTGCTATATTTAGACTACATTTGCCGCCCAGAAGTGTCGCCCCCGGCATATGCCCCCCCCCCCATGTGACACTGCCCCCAAACATATATATGTACGTTCTATCAGATTCTAAATGATAAAATTAAAACGTTTTCTGTAGCCTATATAAAAAGTATATGGTTCAACTACTAAAATATTTTTTTTTAATTTTCAATAAATAAATTGCAATTATTAATGCAAAGTAAGCGCAGATGAAATATTTAATTTCACTTAGTAAATTAAAAAAAAAGGTTTGTTTCACAAAAAATGATCATTACATTCTACAATCTACAGTATCCTATTACTATTAATATTTAGCTTGCATAGATTATTCTTTTCAAATGCTTCACCAGAAGACATGCATAGCAGCAGCATAGGCAATGCCTACACGATTTTTAAAATGCGTATACTGCAAAAGGGCCCACAGTAATGGACGTCTAATAGCCTACTCTCACAGTGAAAACTAAACTATATAATATAGACTCTCTCACTATATATATATATATATATATATATATATATATATATATATATTATATATATATATATATATATATATTATATACATGGGCGCCCGCAGAAAATTTTCTAGGGGGGGGCAAAATATTTTTTAGTAATGTTTTAATGTAGTTTTAATTTACTGAGCGCATTTGTATGGTGAACGAACGGACAGAACACTGAAGTAATTGTAGTACACTGTAGCAATGAAGGGCATACTGTAGCAACACATTTTTTTAGCACAATATATGTATATAATAGACGTAAACCATACAAAAAACCTTACTTTAAACAAACAATATTACACCGTAAATTTAAAATAAAATGTATTATTTAAACAAGAACTGGGGTCGTCTGTTATCGCTACCAAACATATCTACAATTTTGTCCATAAACTCTTTTTTGTTGCTGTTCACTTTGTCTCTGTGTACTAACAACATGCACAATCTTGACAGACGTTCATCTGACATTGTAGATCTAAGCCATAGGTTTTCAACCTTTTTCGGCTCACCGCACCCTTTTAAAATCTTACCGCTCACCGCCCCCCAACTTAATTTTAATTAAACATACATAGGCCTATCATTAATTCTAAAACAAATTTATTTGTATTATTAATTTAGAAATATAAGAGACTTATTTAATAGCACTATATCATGTAATTTCTGTAATTATTAATGTTTTAATATAAACTCCTTAAATGGACAAAACAATTAATGCAGGAAATGTTTATTTACAGCTGTTTAACGTAAATCATTTTAATCCTCTAATAATTAAATCTTGTTATAAATACCACAATGTTGAATGTATATAAAGAAATAATAATAATCAGTAAAATTTGTTATATCACAAAACAGAACTTGTTCGGCATCACTATTGAATCAAACGTAGAAACATTTGTTAATTAAAGGGAGATAATTATTTCGTTTCATTTGAGCTAATATTTCTGTATTTTTTTCTTTTATAAAAAAGAATTAATGGCTTACATTTATAACTTTAAAATCATCTAACTTTAAAAAGTATTTGAAAATTATATAATTATTATATGACTAAAGAATTTATATGTATATTCTTAAGCATTACATTAACTACTCAGTTTGTATGATTACTACGTATCTATACCATTTAACAATAACTTTGACATTAATTTTAAAGGATTCAAACGGATTATAGGACATCTCGGTAAAACTGAGATCAAAATATCATTAATATTAACATGTTTTAGGGCGAAAGTGAACGGTCAGCAGGGTCGACAGTCCGGTGAACCAACAATAGGACCAGCCAGCCGCACACCATATTTACCAAGACGCGTCACACAGCCATTTAGCAGATTTCGTTACATTATATAAGAACAAAGGGGACCGCAGCGACTGCAAAAAGACAGGAATCTCCCTTTTGAGCATAGTTGGTAAGATCCTTGCAAGAGGCACTATCAAGGCTGCAGGTGCTGTCATCTAGAGTCTATTCAGAGTCTCAGTGCGGTTTCAGAAGCGACTTATCCACTATAGACATGATCTCCTCCATTCGACTGCTACAAGAGAGGTTTCCGCGAGATGAATAAGCCATTATACATTGCTTTCGTTGATCTCACTAAAGCATTTGATATGGTCAGCAGAAGTGGACCCGTCAAACTCATGGCAAAAATAGGATTCCCTCCAAAACTGCTCTCTTTAATTGCCTGTTTTTTTTTTTAGAAAACCAGGTGCACAGTGAAGTTTAATCAGAGCCCTTTGAAGTCCGCAGCGGTGTTAAACAAGACTGCGTACTTGCACCCACCTTGTTTGGAATATTCTTCTCGTGTCTACTGTACTATGCTTATGGAGATTGCAACGAGGGTGTCTACCTTCACCCAAGCAGATCTGGAAAGCTCTTCAATCTAAACAGGCTCAAAGCCAAAATCTCAAGCAGTGTTCTCCTAGATGGGGAGATTAATAGTAGAATAGCTAAAGCCATGGGCACTATGGCAAGATTTAACAAAAAAAAAAACGAGTCTGGATGAACTCACTGCTCACACGCTCCACTAAGTCGCCAGTTTATCGAACATGCGTTCTGATTACCCTGCTGTACGGCTGTGAGACATGGAGCACATACTCCTGGGAGGAGAGAAAACTGAACACCTTTTACCTTAGGTGTCTCAGACTCATTTTAGATATAAGATGGCAGGACAGGGTTTCAATCGCAGAGGTCCTACGAAAACCAGAGTGTCAAGACATCCGTATTACTCTCAGTAACAGACGTCTCAGCTGGCTGGGTCATGTACGCCGAATGCCACAGGGTCGACTTCCACAGGACATTCAATACGGAACGTTAGCTTCGGGACAGAATCCTGCTGGACGTCCAAAACTGAGATTTGCGGATGTCTGCAAAAGAGATATGAAACAACTCCAAATTGACCCAAACAGTGGGGAGATCATGGCGCAGGATAAGCCCACTTGGAGGGCAGGAATCAAAGAAGGTTTCAGGCTTGCGGGAGAGGAGCACGCCAGGAAAAAGACAGTGGAGAAAAATGTGGTCCACTCCGCTACATTCAACTGCAGCAAGTATGACCGTGCCTCTACGTCCAGGATTGGCCTCTTTAGCCACATGAGGGCCTGCAAGGGAAATGAATCGTCTCTCGAGACGTAAAATGCCGACTGAACGATCGCTCCACCGTACATGTTGTTGCTGGTAATGTTAGCAAAACTAGTAAGGCATACGGCAAGGTAACAAGTCGATGAAATTTTGGCTACTTTTGTATTCTCGCGTTTTCCGAAAATCAAACTAACTCAAGGCTTCACTATCTCAATTATCAATGTGGTATACCTGATTAATCCCCAAAGATAATGAGATCGATATGACAATGGAAGGAGTCACAGTTGTTAAAATTAATTATAAATGTTTTAATTATTAATTTTTTTGTCTATTTTAGTCCAAATTTTTTTTATCTATCAATCGGGGGGGGGGGGGCACTTTTCCAGGGGGGGGGGGGGCAAGTGCCCCCCCTTGCCCCCCCCTGCGGGCGCCCATGATTATATATATATATATATATATCAGGTTCAGAAGTTTGGGTGAGCAACCAATTTTTGGCAGAATGGAGAATAGTCCATCTACTACTAGTACTACTTAGCATTGTCGGCAAGATCTTTGCGCGCGTGATCCTGGCCAGGCTACAGAAGCTAGCAGACAGAATATATCCAGAGTCGCAGTGCGGGTTTCGCTCAGAAAGGTCAACTATCGACATGATATTCTTAGTCAGGCAGTTGCAAGAAAAGTGTAGAGAACAACAGAAACCCCTTTTTATCGCGTTCATAGACCTGACTAAGGCAAATGCCTTAGTGATATACCCCTGTAATTATTGCAGTCGCTTCTGTCCCCCTTGCTTTTGTACAAGGTTATGATATTAGCATCTCTCATGTCTTGTGGTACTGCTCCCTCTTCCCAACATTGACATAATAGGTCGAGTAGGTGCTTTGACAAGATGCTGCCTCCGCATTTTATTATCTCAGGTGGGTTGCCATCGTTTCCTGGTGCCTTTCCAGGGGATAGGTGGTCAATTGCACGACAACATGAAGGGCACTGTACAATATGATGGTGAATATCCTAGCGCTTTCGCCATACGCACAGGAGTGAAACAAGGATGCGTTCTTGTTCCAACTCTCTTTGGGATCTTCTTCTCAACCTTGCTAAACAATGCCTTTAGAGAATCCAGGGAGGGGATTTACTTGCACACCCGGTCAGACGGAGGGCTTTTCAGATTGTCCCGGCTAAAGGCAAGGCGAAAAATCCGCAGAAGAACAGTCAAAGACTTGCTGTTCGCGGATGACGCCGCCTTTGTCACACACAC
The DNA here is from genome assembly GCA_949126835.1 of Anisus vortex. Lineage (NCBI taxonomy): Eukaryota > Metazoa > Mollusca > Gastropoda > Planorbidae > Anisus > Anisus vortex. The sequence goes on from OX421493.1 coordinate 38,393,617, forward strand.
TGAGGAGGAGCTACAATCCTTGATGGACCGCTTCTCCAAGACCTGCCAAGATTTTGGTCTAACAATTAGTATAAGAAAGACCAACGTGATGGTTCAAGGAGCTGACCCACCCAACATATACATCAACGGTACCAAATTAGATGTTGTGGATCAGTTCACATACCTTGGCTACACCATCACCACCGATCTATCACTGGACACAGAAATCAGCAGGAGAATTGGCAAGGCTTCCGCGACTTTATCCAGGCTAGCGCAAAGAGTATGGGCCTACAAGATGCTGTCTATTAATACAAAAATAGCTGTCTATCGTGTATGTGTGATCAGCACTCCCCTGTACGCCAGCGAAACTTGGACCCTGTACGCATCGCAAGAAAAGAGACTCTCTTCTTTCCACATGCGCTGCCTCAGGCGCATACTTGGGATATCTTGGAAGGACCGCATAACAAACAACGAGGTATTGCAACGGGCTAACATGCCTAGCATGATCACTCTCCTTCGCCAACGACGTCTTCGGTGGCTTGGCCATGTTTCCAGGATGGAGGATGGGCGAATCCCAAAAGACCTGCTATATGCTGAGCTCGCCGAAGGCAAGAGAGCTACTGGCCGCCCCCAACTCAGGTTCAAGGACGTCTGCAAACGTGACCTAAAGGCTATAGATGTAGAGGTCGGAAACTGGGAGAACCTTGCTCAGCACAGAAATAGTTGGAGAGGCACCTTACACACCGGTATAAATGCGGCAGAGGGCAAACTTCGCCTTATGGCGGAGGCTAAACGAGCAGCGAAGAAAAGTAGGCTGCCCCTAACAATCTCCAAAGGTCCAGCTTTCAAGTGCCAGAGATGCGACAGAGCCTGTCTCTCGGGGATAGGTCTCCACAGACACAGTCAATTTTGCAGGGCTGGCCAGGTCAGAGGAGCGCAAATCTAATCGTCTTTCGAGACTATTGAGCCAATGATGATGATGATGATATATATATATATATATATATATATATATATATATATATATATATATATATATATATATGCATATGGGCATATATAGGCCTATATATTGATGGGGAGAGACAAGCAGAGAGACAAATAGATAGTTAGATAGATAGATAGATAGATAGATAGATATGTTTACATAAATATAGATACAGCTACAGATACAGATAGATAGATATATAGATAGATAGATATGTTTACATAAATATTGATAGGCCCTACAGAAAGATATGTTGTGTGTGGAACGTTGGTCATAATAATTATTAGATATATACTACGTATGCCAGATTTTTTGTCTGAAACTAAAACTAATGTCAAAGATATTCAAAAAGGGTTTAATGTTCTACAACTTACGGTCGTCCTTTGAGATTCTTTCCAGAGTAGCTGACCCCTGCAATAGCTCTTTTAGAGTTATCCTCATCACAAGTATTTCCAAAACTGTCTGTACCATACACCAATCGGAATGGATCACCTTTGCTGATTGAAAAAGCTCCCAGGAAAATCTTTGGAAATAAAACAATAAAAAACGTTAAAAGAAATATATTGAGTATCATATATTATCTATACATGTGAATTTATGTGTGCTTGTATGTAAAATAGACATAATAAATTATTTAGGCATACATAGACCTAAGCTTTGCATATAGAGTCATAGACTAAGGCTTTCTGCTAAAAGAAATTTTAAGTTAAAAACAACATTAAAGATTTTAATTAGTTGCAAGCAAAAGCTAATCTAGCTTTGTTTTCATTTGCCAACACAAATGGCTTCCTAATTTCTTTAATTTACAATATTTAAAAAAAACAGATCTAGAGAGAAATCATATATTCCCGCCCAAAGGCTCGTTTTAAATAGGCTACTTAAATCTCGAAGACGCTAAAATGTTCTGTATAGAACGTGTGTCTATAACGAAATATAATAGGCCATAAAAGAACTTAAAGAAATAACCATTTTGATTGGCACAAAAATCATAGCATAATATGCAGGCTAATTAATTTGTAGACTTCAAAACTGAGGATTTAAAAAAAAAATGAAGTGTTATTAATTAGATATAATTAATGCAAACTGTAGGCGGGAATTTGGAAGCACCAGTGGTATCAGGGCTTATAATCTCTGTTAACAAAGCTAGGGTGATTTATAATATTCAATGTACAAAAAATAATAATAAAATATGTGTCTTCGCTGTACATTTTTCCATTTATTTACAGGGTTTTTTTTAAAATGCATTTAAATATGGGACAATAATTTGAATGATAAGATTATTAGGGCTATCTAGATTCTTAAATTGTGTGAAAGTAGGACTGAATGAATGTAGAGAAATATGTCAATTTGTTCCAATTCTGAAAGTTCGGGAACTATGTAGAACGTGTGTTTCAGCCAATAGCAGTTTGCATGGCCCTTGCCCAGTTTTACCCATTTATAAAAGGTATTTTTAAAGTGTGGACTTTTTGACATAAGCCTACGTTTTTAGAATTGATGTCATTTTGTTCCATTTCTGAAAGTTCGGGAACTATGCTGAATGTGTGTAGAGAGAATGTTGAAAGATTTAAATAGCAAAAAGGTCCTTCTAGAGTTTCTACTGACAAAGAAATGTTTAGAGTAAATTTCGCTCCAGGGGTGGAGACGGAAAGGTTAACATCTAGGTGGGGAAACCTGTGCAATATCTTATTCATAGACTACACAGCGGCCCGCCAATGCCGTTGGCACAAAAAGCGGTTTGTGACCTCTGATGACACTCGGGAGAAAAAAACAAGCAATGTTTTTTTTTGTTTGTTTTTTTCTTCATGTAATTTTGTATTTACTACGAAAAACGAGAGTGTTCGGTATGATTCCAAAATCTCAGACTCTTGGAGTAACACACAATTAGTCCTATTATTATTATTACTAATTACTTTTAACTTTTGACAAAATACATTTCAATAAATTAAAATAAATATAGATCTAGTTATAATATAATAGCTTGCGTTTTAACCTTTTACTAGTTTTAACCGATGGATTCGAAACCTAAACTATAATTTGTAACACTAGTACCAATGAATCTCGGTAAACTATATTTAAATATAGGCCTATAATTGTTATGAACTCTAAGTAGTAAATAAAACGAAAAAGATCTAGATCTAGGCTACTTGTTAAATATATTTTATACAACTAGAGAATTTCCACTAAGCTTAACTCAGAAAAGGTTTGGAAAACTCGGACTCCTGAACAAGTATACATTTCCCACTTACTTCTAAAAATATATATTTGAACTAGATCTACCCGAGAAGGCTTTTAAGTAAAAACACAATAATCGATTCACCCCTTGTTACATAGTTAATCATCATTTTAATTTCAACATCAACCTCCATTGAATTTATATTTCGAAAGTAATAGATCTAGATCTATTCCATAAAAAAAAATAAAGTAGGCTTATAACTAATAACTGTGTTGTTTGCCAAATGAAGTAAGATACAGTTTCAAATGCGCACTTGAATGGAATAATATGAAAATATGTATTCCTCTTACTACTTCTTGTTTCTATTACTGACATTCTGGATGAATTAGTTGTACGGGCCGAGAATATTTCCAATCATCTTTAACTTATTATATCAAACATCAATAGTTTTCTAAATGTAGAAAAAAAAACAGTCATCCTCCTGCCCCTTTCCAAAAACTATAACATTTCTCTCGTTGTAACGAACATAAAATCAACAAACATATGTTCGCTAAACGTTTAGACTTGAAAAATACAGAGGTATCACGGTACAAACATTGGGAGTGCTCAGTGAATTTGTTTCTTTGGCTAAATAATACTAGATCTTCAACAAATACGTTTTGCCTTAAAAACCAAAAAAAGTGAAATATTTGTCTTTTAAATAGGCGTGCAGGTGTAAAACAAACCAAACCGTTGACGCCATAGTAATATGCAGGCTAATTAATTTGTAGACTTCAAAACTGAGGATTTAAAAAAAAAATGAAGTGTTATTAATTAGATATAATTAATGCAAACTGTAGGCAGGAATTTGGAAGCACCAGTGGTATCAGGGCTTATAATCTCTGTTAACAAAGCTAGGGTGATTTATAATATTCAATGTACAAAAAAAAAAAAAAAAATATGTGTCTTCGCTGTACATTTTTCCATTTATTTACATGGTTTTTTTTAAAATGCATTTAAATATGGGACAATAATTTGAATGATAAGATTATTAGGGCTATCTAGATTCTTAAATTGTGTGAAAGTAGGACTGAATGAATGTAGAGAAATATGTCAATTTGTTCCAATTCTGAAAGTTCGGGAACTATGTAGAACGTGTGTTTCAGCCAATAGCAGTTTGCATGGCCCTTGCCCAGTTTTACCCATTTATAAAAGGTATTTTTAAAGTGTGGACTTTTTGACATAAGCCTACGTTTTTAGAATTGATGTCATTTTGTTCCATTTCTGAAAGTTCGGGAACTATGCTGAATGTGTGTAGAGAGAATGTTGAAAGATTTAAATAGCAAAAAGGTCCTTCTAGAGTTTCTACTGACAAAGAAATGTTTAGAGTAAATTTCGCTCCAGGGGTGGAGACGGAAAGGTTAACATCTAGGTGGGGAAACCTGTGCAATATCTTATTCATAGACTACACAGCGGCCCGCCAATGCCGTTGGCACAAAAAGCGGTTTGTGACCTCTGATGACACTCGGGAGAAAAAAACAAGCAATGTTTTTTTTTGTTTGTTTTTTTCTTCATGTAATTTTGTATTTACTACGAAAAACGAGAGTGTTCGGTATGATTCCAAAATCTCAGACTCTTGGAGTAACACACAATTAGTCCTATTATTATTATTACTAATTACTTTTAACTTTTGACAAAATACATTTCAATAAATTAAAATAAATATAGATCTAGTTATAATATAATAGCTTGCGTTTTAACCTTTTACTAGTTTTAACCGATGGATTCGAAACCTAAACTATAATTTGTAACACTAGTACCAATGAATCTCGGTAAACTATATTTAAATATAGGCCTATAATTGTTATGAACTCTAAGCAGTAAATAAAACGAAAAAGATCTAGATCTAGGCTACTTGTTAAATATATTTTATACAACTAGAGAATTTCCACTAAGCTTAACTCAGAAAAGGTTTGGAAAACTCGGACTCCTGAACAAGTATACATTTCCCACTTACTTCTAAAAATATATATTTGAACTAGATCTACCCGAGAAGGCTTTTAAGTAAAAACACAATAATCGATTCACCCCTTGTTACATAGTTAATCATCATTTTAATTTCAACATCAACCTCCATTGAATTTATATTTCGAAAGTAATAGATCTAGATCTATTCCATAAAAAAAAATAAAGTAGGCTTATAACTAATAACTGTGTTGTTTGCCAAATGAAGTAAGATACAGTTTCAAATGCGCACTTGAATGGAATAATATGAAAATATGTATTCCTCTTACTACTTCTTGTTTCTATTACTGACATTCTGGATGAATTAGTTGTACGGGCCGAGAATATTTCCAATCATCTTTAACTTATTATATCAAACATCAATAGTTTTCTAAATGTAGAAAAAAAAACAGTCATCCTCCTGCCCCTTTCCAAAAACTATAACATTTCTCTCGTTGTAACGAACATAAAATCAACAAACATATGTTCGCTAAACGTTTAGACTTGAAAAATACAGAGGTATCACGGTACAAACATTGGGAGTGCTCAGTGAATTTGTTTCTTTGGCTAAATAATACTAGATCTTCAACAAATACGTTTTGCCTTAAAAACCAAAAAAAGTGAAATATTTGTCTTTTAAATAGGCGTGCAGGTGTAAAACAAACCAAACCGTTGACGCCATAGTAATAGACAGTCTCACGTTTAATGCTTAACTGGAATGTATTTAGAAATATTGCTATTATGGAGACGTCTTTACTTTCTTTACACGTCTTTACACTTCTAAGTAAACCGACAACTGCCCTTAAAATCTACACTGCCTATACCATAGACCAGGTGTCGGCAACCTATGGCACGCGTGCCAGATTTGGCGCGCATAGAGGTTTTAATTGGCCCGCGGAAGACCCCCAAAAGTCGAGTCAGAATTTAGAATCGCTACTGTAAAACCCGAACAAAACTATTCGAAATGCTCGCAACAAACATTTAAAGCACAAACACGGGTTGACCTAGCAAAAACCTACAGGAAACAAAAACATGGTAAAAACTGGTATAACATAGATCTAATTTATAACAAAAAAAGCTGAACAAACAAGTAGGCAAAAAAATTATAACAAATACGTATAGAAAATACGTATGTAGAACAAAAATGTATAACAAATACGTAGGTAGAACAAAAATGTATAACAAATAAGTAGAATAAAAATGTATAACACATACATACTTTACTTACTTACGCCCGTCAACCCCTGTCGGAGTATGGGCCACCAATAACAGTTCTCCAGATTCTCCTATCCTGGGCCATCCTCTCTAACTGGTTCCAGCTGAAGCCCATCTTGGTGATTTCGCCTTCCAGGTCCCGCCTCCATGTATTTCTTGGGCGGCCCCTCTTCCTTTTTCCTTGGGGGTTCCATCTCAATGCCTGCCTTGTAATGTTGTTTGTTGATTTTCGTAATGTGTGACCTATCCAACCCCATCTTCTTTTCCTGATCTCCTCTTCAATTGGGGCTTGGCCGGTCCTTTCTAAAAGACTGACATTGCTGATGGTGTCAGGCCATCGTATTTGCAGGATTCTTCTAAGGCAGCTGTTGGTAAATGCTTGGAGTTTCCTGATGGTGGTCTTTGTCATCCGCCACGTCTCAGCTCCACATAGTAAGACTGACTTCACATTGGAATTGAACAGTCGGATCTTAGTGTTTCTGGACAACTCTCTGGACTTCCATATGTTATTTAGCTGTATAAAGGCTGCCCTTGCTTTTCCAATCCTTGCCTTGATATCTGCATCTGTTCCGCCCTGTTGGTCTACTATACTGCCTAGATATGTAAATGACTGTATATCTTCAAGCTGGCATCCATTAAGGGTGACGACATTCGTGCTGGTGGGGTTAATTTTCAGGATCTTGGATTTGTCTTTGTTGATGCTAAGGCCGATTTCCATTGCTGTGGCTGACACTAAATTGTTTTTTTCTTGCATCTGTTGGTGGCTATGTGAAAGGAGTGCAAGGTCATCTGCAAAATCAAGGTCGTCCAGCTGTTTCAACAAAGTCCATTGGATTCCATTCCTTTTTTCCCTGGTGGATTTCTTCATAATCCAGTCTATAGCAAGTAGGAACAGGAATGGTGACAGCAAGCATCCTTGTCGGACACCCGTTCGCACCTGGAAGCTGTTTGTGAGTAGCCCTCCATGTATAACTCTGCATGCCATACCCTCATATGATTTCCTTACCAGGTTAACTATCTTAGTGGGAATTCCGTAGTGTCGAAGGAGCTTCCAAAGCGACTCTCGGTCCACACTGTCAAATGCTTTCTCAAAGTCTATGAAGTTTACATATAGCGACGAGTTCCACTCAAGAGACTGCTCCACTATAATACGGAGCGTTGCAATCTGGTCTGTGCATGATCTGTTTTGCCGGAAACCAGCCTGTTCGTCCCGCAGCTGTGGGTCGACTGTATTTTTCATCCTCTCCAAGAGTACCCTGTTGAAGACTTTGCCTGGCACCGAAAGTAATGTGATGCCCCTGTAATTATTGCAGTTTCCAAGGTCACCTTTTTTGGGAAGCTTGATGAGGTGGCCTTCTTTCCAGTCTGTTGGAATGTCTTCTTCCTCCCAGATCCTTTCGAAGAGGGGGTATAGCATCTCTATTGATGCATTTAGGTCTACCTTTAGTGCCTCCGCTGGTATGCCATCCGGTCCAGCTGCTTTCCCATTTTTCATCAGGGTGATAGCTTTTCTGATTTCATCTCTGCTTGGTTTGTCACATCTGATCGGGAGATCTACAGTGGCTGGTTCAATGACCGGAGGGTTCTGGAGTGCAGGTCTGTTCAGGAGTTCCTCAAAGTGTTCAGCCCATCTGTTCAACTGCTGGTCCAGTGTGTTAATGGTATTCCCATGCTTGTCTTTGACAGGTCTTTCTGGCTTGCTATTTTTCCCGGAAAGTCTCTTAGTTATGTCATATAGTGTTTTCATGTTTCCGCTATAAGCTGCCTGTTCTGCCTCCCCAGCAAGTCCATCAACGAAACTTTTCTTGTCCTTCCTAATACTTCTCTTCACGACCCTATGCGCTACTGCATATTCTTCTTGAGCTTTGCCTTTTTTTGCTCTAGTTTTACTATTGTTAACTGCTGCTTTCTTCTTCCTCCTGTCTTGGATCTTTTCCAGGGTCTCCGCTGTGATCCACTCTTTCTGATGTAGCTTCTTTGGCCCAAGTACCTCTTGGCAAGAGGATCTCAATGTCTCTTTCACTTTCTGCCAGGTGCTGAGTACACTATGTTCCTCTTCCACCAGATCCTGTAGCACTTCATATTTATTTTTCAGAGCCAAGGTAAACTGTTCTTTTATCTTAGGGTCTTTCAGAAGGTTAGTGTTGTATTTAACTCTTCTGTCTGTTGTGCCTGTCTGGTTTCTCTTCAGCTTCAGTTTAAGTCGGGCAATTACCAGGTGGTGGTCAGATGCTACATCTGCTCCCCTTTTCACTCTGACATCTTGTAAGGATCTTCTAAATCTCTTGTTTATGCAGACATGGTCTATCTGGTTCTCTGTTGTTTTGTCTGGAGAGATCCATGTTGCTTTGTGGATTGTTTTGTGTTCAAAGATGCTCCCTCCAATGACCATATTGTTGAGCGCACAGAGATCTGCAAATTTCTCTCCGTTTTCATTCATCGTTCCCAGCGCATGGTTGCCCATTACCTGTTCGTAACCTGTATTTTCAGAACCAATCTTTGCATTAAGGTCACCCATGAGGATGATGACATCCTTTTTGGGGAAGGACCCCAGTATCTTTTGTAGTCTGCCATAGAACTGGTCTTTATCCTCCTCTTCACTGTCATTTGTCGGCGCGTAACATTGGACTATATTTATTTTGATATTCTTCTTCTTGGTACGGAAGGAGGCTCTAATAATCCTGGGGCCATGCGCTTCCCAGCCAATCAGGGCTCCATGTGCTTGTTTGGACAGCATGAGGCCAACTCCTTGTGAGTGTATTGCGTCTTCTTCTTCGTGTCCAGAATACAGCAACAGCTCTCCTGATATCATTCTCTTTGTCCAGCTTGCGTCCACCTTGTCTCGCTGATGCCCAATATAGTCAGCTTGTTTCTCCTCATCTCTGATGCTACCTGTGCCATTTTACCCGCCTCATACATGGTCCTGACGTTCCATGTTCCGATGGTGATTTTCCTGGTTGTCAGAAGGGTAGTCGGCTTTGTGGCTTCCTTTCGGCTTTCACCACTGAGCTTCATAGGTCTTCGTAGTGAAGAACCTTCCTCTTCCAGGACTAGATTGTCTGTAGATTCTGTTTTTAGTGTTTCTGTAGCAGAAGCTTTTTTCTACAGGGTGGGGTTGCTAGCCCTACGCCCAACCCCCTTTTTTTAAGCCCATGAGGTCATGGCTGTTGTCTTTGGTCCACCCCAGGTATTTTATTTCCCTGGTACCCTCCATACATGTATGGCGGGCGTTCCCCTATCCGCCACCTGGGGAGGCGCCCGATGGGAGGACAACCACTCCACACGGGATAACACATACATAATAATTTAACAAATACGTAGATCTAACACGTAGAACCAATGTATAACAAATAGGCCTACATAGGACAAAAATGTATAACAAATATACTACAAGAACTTACAATAGGTAAATACGTAGATAAAACAAAATGTATAACAAATACGTAGGTAGAACACAATTGTATAACAAATACGTAGATCTAACACGTAGAACCAACACACAGAACACATTGAATAATTCACATACAACAAACACATACAACAAAAAACAGCAACAAACACGTACAGTAAACACGCCAAAGACACTGGGGAAAAACAACCCGTGGAAATTCTTGATCAAATCCAAGCTGTTTGAGTAAGAGCAGCCTCCCTTGATTCAATTATTCAACAATAACAACCAAGGAAAGTCTGTGAATTATTTAAAAACTTGAAGCAATGAGAAAACAAACAAAGCGTGCAGCTTTTAATACCTTTTCTTTCAGGGTAATGAATAAGTCATTAGTACCCAGATAGACGTAGCACAGTAGTCACATCTTCCCCATGACCACACAAAGAACTGCAGACTTTACCGTTTGTTCGCTAATCTCTGCTGATTCACTCTGTCTTGTTTTAAATTCAGTTTTAATTTAGCGAGTCTTGAGTTATACATAATTTAGCGATATGTTGATAATCCAGTCAGGCAATAACACAAAAAGTACAACCTCGCAGAGTTTTTTTTATTGATGAAAAGTATATTTGATAAAATAGAAATAGAAGGTAGCCTGAATATTATGCCACGATGTAGTTTGATATTGTTCAGCAATATTTGTATTATTATTGTTTACATACAGTGTGTTCAGGTATAAAGCATTGCATCACTTAACTCAAGGTTCATAGTTCAAGTAAAGAAATCGGTTGAAGAAATTTTCCACTTCTGAATAGCTCTCTCTTATAAGGAGTGGTTTGGTGAGCAATGTTTTGTTAAAGTCTTGACTGTTTGCCAGAACTATGCTCATTACACTGTAGAAGAGGATACACTAAGGCAGCGTTTCCTAAATGCCGGGTCGCGACTGTAAAATTACCGGGCACACACACACAAGAAGAAAAGTTCAAAATATAGATCAGATTAATATTGTAATATAAGTGAAAAACGTACAGTAGTATGTTTTGCTACAAATGTACATTTTGTGCTATTAGAACCTTATTTTAACTACAGTTTTTGAGAATAGACTACACTTGTGTGGAAATTTATTTAAAGTTATAAAGGCTAGAATAGAAAAAAAACATGTTAGTGGGTCACGAAAAAAAAGTTTATCAACGGCCGGGCTAGGAATAAGAATGTCTGAGAAACACCACAGACACTTGTCGCATTGAGACCGGACTAGTGGAGGGACCAACATTCATTTAACTCCTAAAGGGAACTTGCCACACTGGGCACGACCTCAGATTTAATATCCAGGAATCACTGCTCTTAGTTGATATAAAAACTCGAAATGAGAGCTTTATATAAGCTTATATAATATATATATATATATATATATATATATATATATATATATATATATATATATATATATATATATATATATATATGGATCTAAGCCTATAACAAATGACATTGAATGATAAAAAGCATGCAATTATGTATTCAGCTAATATAGTTTTTTATTTATATTACAATATTTCGTTTATTGAATTATCATTATTTGTTTTTGTAAAGAAAATATATTGAGTCAACAAGCCATTCTGGGAATGAAGGATATCGAAAGTTAACAAAAGACTCTGTTTGTCAATGCCTTGGGCTAATCCTGTTCGATGAAGCAAAATTAATCCTAAGCTCTAAGCAATCATTGTCGATCCGTGTATATGCATACTCAGTCATTGATCAACGAGCGGAACTTTCGAAAGAACAATACTCGTTTTCTTTTAATGTCTCTAGACTACATAGCTAGCCAACTATGTGTTTGTAGAGAGCATGACAGGAAAGCATAACAACGAATAAAGACACACACACACACACACACACACAAACACTCATTCGCCTTTCAGCCCGCTAGGGTTAATCAATTTTACTGATGGGGGACTATAAGCTCTTTAATCTCAGAAGCCCTCGAGGAGATGATATTTTTTATTTACCCATTTGGTTGTAATAAAAGTCTGGATGGACTAAGGGAGTGATTACCTGGTTTCTGGGTTGTTCTTGGTGCCCCTGACTTGTGGACAGCGCTTGCGTCGCAGACATCTTTGTTTATATTATGTAGGCCTATGCTTTGACATATGTATTTATTTATACACTATGTGTTGGTTTGTGTTTTATATATGTGTGTGTGTTTATTTATGTTTGTGTGTGTAGTTTATGTGTCTTCTGTGTGGAGGCCGGTGTAGTAGATTATTGTAAAGTGTGTATTTATTTTCGCTTTATCGTTTTGTGTTTAACGATAACTGCAACTGAATTCACAACAGTGCAAATATATTTACAATCATCAATCATTATTGATATAAGCTCACTTCAAGAATGAGTCTTATCCACTTATCTTATACATAACAGACGCACCTTCTATAAAGGAAATTATTGCGTCCTACGCTCATCCGCGGTTTGAGTCTAGTCCTGTATTTCTATTACTGTTCTAAATGATGTTAACTGGTTTTCCTGGTTTGTTCAGACAACCCATTCCATGCCCGGATGCCAATCGGGAAGAAAAGTTACTGTTATGCATTTGTTCTCGCATAAGTTATAAGGAAAGTGTTTTTGTCCTTATGTTTATCTAACTAGATCTAGGCCTTTGTAACATATTGTTATTGTGTTGTATTTCTAAATTAGAGTTTAATGCCTTATGTATTATTACTAGAATAGCGAAATCAAGTGTACCGTGTCCACTGATCACATGTCACAACCTTTAACGTTGATATCTTAAGACTAATCATAGTCTCGATAAAGACACTAAAAGTGTTGGTATAAGATCAACAAGCATGGAAGCTAAAGCTACCGATAGAGGACGAAACTTTTAAGACTCGCCAACGTCCTCGTGAATCAACAACTTTTAAACCCATTGTCTCGTAAGGAAACGATTCAAATAAGTTTTGTAGCATGTCAATAATTGATCGTGTAACAGTACACACTTTCAAGAAAACCCAATTTAATTAAGGTGCCGAAAACTCATCCACAGCCCCACACACATACACACATCCAAACAAACACACTCTACCATGTTCCAAGTGACTATGAAGATTAACACACTTATATACACATTACGATTGAGCGAAGAGTTTCAGCAATTCACGCTAATGTAACAGATGGCGTGAAACTAATGTGCATATGAAATGAGTGTCCCCCATTAGATGCACTTAAAAGTCCCCGAGCTTTCAGAGTCTTGCTTCGTGGTTCTGAGTGTGTGTGCGTGGCATTAGTGGTTAGTTCCGTTTCTTGGCTGAATTTGTTTGTGTGTTTTGTTCCATGTTTTTGTTTGTTTTAGGTTTCGAAAAAAAAAAGAAGTAAAAATCTTCATCTTCAATGTTTGCCCATTTCGTCAAATTGAACAGGGGCGTGTCTTCTGTGTGTTTGTGTGTGTGTTGGGGGGGATTCGGACACTGATGGATAGAGACAAACTCTACAGATCTGAATGTATGGTTATATATTTGTGTGTGTGCAGGATTTCTGTATTATAGTGTAAAAGTGTAAGATAAAAAAAAAAGAAACTGTTTTAAAAATGCATTAAGAAACATAATAATATTAGGGAAGTTGATGGAAATTTGAATCGAACAGACTGAAAAAAAAAAGAAAGAAAGAAAAGTAAAGAAAGAAATGATAAAGGAATATATACACATTTCTTTCTCTAGTTTTAACAGTTCAATAAAATAATACATTTACATTCATTTGGTTGGAAACGGAGGCTTTTAACGATATTTTCTTTAATAATGCAGTCTCTCCAACTCGATCTTTTATTCAAAGATGTTACAATTATATTTTTAACGAGAAAAAGAGTAATAGAGATGGAGAGAGAGAGACGGAGAGAGAGAGAGAGAGATGGAGAGAGCGAGAGAGATTACACAATAAGGTTCTTTTATCGCACTTAGTGGCAGTACAATATCTAATAATGTTTTGAATGAAGTAATATGAATCAATGAACGTGAAGTGCCTGGTCGTTAATGTAGAGCATTGAAATGAGATTGCTGCGGACCTAGGTGCCAGGGGTCAAGCCACGTACACTGGAACCATCCAATACAATCATGCTTACACCTGTTATTGGGATCAGCCAATATTATTTTTTATACGCTGGCATTGGGACCATCCATTAGTGAGATTTATATTAAAAAAAAACAGCGTGCATGTACAAAGATAGCTGCCAATGTCGTAAAGCTGTCATCAGCCTTCATGTTTCACTGACTGTACAAATGACTGTCATTCAAAGATCGAGCTGTACTTCAAGGGCTGCGATACATACAACATAAAAGATCATAAGGTGGATTCACATGTGTATCCGGAGACATAAGAAACCCACAACATATTATGTTTATTATAGATGTTAGCGAGGGTTATCTTTGTTTTGTTCGTGACATGCACGAGATAGTTTAATTTGAAAGTTATATTGTTATTTACACATCCTTTAACAACACATTCTATTGTATGTCGTGGCCACAGAATCTTGTAAACTATGTAAACTGCTTCACATCCGCTATGAATCAAATTCCTATGAAGGGTTTGCTTCCCTTTGTTTTTTACAGACGCAACTTTATACTGAATATACCTTGGTCCAGTACATAATCCCTATTTTGTTAAAAGAAAAATTGTACATGTCAGTGTCTGAGAAATAGATGGTGAGGTAATAATATGGCGGGCACTTTGCATCTAGAGTTTTGGTACTCTGCCTAATCCTCTCTGTTTATGCGTAAGATACATGGCATGTATAAATGAAATGCAACTTGACTGCAAAAATCTGGATATGGGAAATATCACAAGGTCTAGGTTAACCAAGACTTACACGATTCGTGAACACAAGAGAAAAGTATTAAAAAGTATCATTTATCATCTCACAAGTCGTATACAGCATTCGCGGTTGATATAGGCTGCTAATTGAACATAACAGTAACACGTGTAGATAGTACATTGCTGTTACACTATTGTAGAGTATAGTTGAGTCAGAAGATACGGGTTCAAAGGTTGTGTTAGTATTAGTCTATTGTGTACTGTTGTGTTAGTATTAGTCTACTGTGTACTGTTGTGTTAGTATTAGTCTATTGTGTACTGTTGTGTTAGTATTAGTCTACTGTGTACTGTTGTGTTAGTATTAGTCTACTGTGTACTGTTGTGTTAGTATTAGTCTATTGTGTACTGTTGTGTTAGAATTAGTCTACTGTGTACTGTTGTGTTAGTATTAGTCTACTGTGTACTGTTGTGTTAGTATTAGTCTACTGTGTACTGTTGTGTTAGTATTAGTCTACTGTGTACTGTTGTGTTAGTATTAGTCTACTGTGTACTGTTGTGTTAGTATTAGTCTACTGTATACTGTTGTGTTAGTATTAGTCTACTGTGTACTGTTGTGTTAGTATTAGTCTACTGTGTACTGTTGTGTTAGTATTAGTCTACTGTGTACTGTTGTGTTAGTATTAGTCTACTGTGTACTGTTGAGTTAGTATTAGTCTACTGTGTACTGTTGAGTTAGTATTAGTCTACTGTGTACTGTTGTGTAAGCGATTAATGGACTATTATATTTCATTCTTTCATTCCTTTCATTTTATTATATTAAAATTCCACCTATGAGTTATTCGATCTATATTATCCATAATCTATTTGGAGATTGACAGAAAAAAATATGTGTACTTTTGTCTATAGTCGCAGGCTAGTTAGATGTAGCACACTCTTGTTGTCTGTTCTACACATTGCCTTTACACACTTACAGTCACTTTAAAACCTTTAGTAAACGCGAAACTAAATAAAAACCAGGGAGAAGAGCAGGACGCAATAATTAAAACGCAACATTGCAATTATCTTCTATATAGAAAGACCGCCTTTAACTTAATTTGAAGAAAATAAAATATTATTCTAATAATAATAATAATAATATATATATATATATATATATATATATATATATATATATATATATATATATATATATATATATAGGCTCCAGCTAATGCAATAACCATTTTATTAAAAAAAAATTATTATTATCTTGTTGATAAAAAGCATTCGCATTCAACTTTTTATTATTAAATTAAATGTAAACATTTTTTGTTATGATATTCGAAAGATAAATAGACTGGGCCATCTGCGACCTGATGAGAAGATAAAACGGATGAATCAGTAGACGTCTGCTTCTACCTGCATATTTTTGTGTTATTCTAGACTAATCTAGACGTCAATTAAAACCAAAAGGTAAAAATGCTCTGACGTGATAGGCTAACCGTTTTGAAAAGTTGCATTGTGCACATATGGTGGCAATCCTACTCTGTAATCCGGACCATAATCTTATCTATCTATCTATCTATCTATCTATCTATCTATCTATCTATCTATCTATCTATCTATCTATCTATCTATCTATCTATCTATCTATCTATCTATCTATCTATCTATCTATCTATCTATCTATCTATTTATCTATTTATCTATTTATCTATTTATCTATTTATCTATTTATCTATTTATCTATTTATCTATTTATTTATCTATTTATCTATTTATCTATTTATCTATTTATCTATTTATCTACTAATCTATTTATCTATTTATCTATTTATCTATTTATTTATTTATCTATTTATCTATTTATCTATTTATCTATTTATCTATTTATCTATTTATCTATTTATCTATTTATCTATTTATCTATTTATCTATTTATCTATTTATCTATTTATCTATTTATCTATTTATCTACTAATCTACTTATCTACTTATCTATTTATCTATTTATCTATTTATCTATTTATCTATTTATCTATTTATCTATTTATCTATTTATCTATTTATCTATTTATCTATTTATCTATTTATCTATTTATTTATCTATTTATCTATTTATCTATTTATCTATTTATCTATTTATCTATTTATCTATTTATCTATTTATCTATTTATCTACTAATCTATTTATCTATTTATCTATTTATCTATTTATTTATTTATCTATTTATCTATATAACTATTTATCTATTTATCTATTTATCTATTTATCTCTCTATCTATCTATCTATATTTCTATCTAACTATTTATTTTACTATCTATTTTACTATCTAACTATCTATCTATCTATCTATCTATCTATCTATCTATCTATCTATTTATTTATCTATTTATCTATTTATCTATTTATCTATTTATCTATTTATCTATTTATCTATTTATCTATTTATCTATTTATCTATTTATCTATTTATCTATTTATCTATTTATCTATTTATCTATTTATCTATTTATCTATTTATCTACTAATCTATTTATCTATTTATCTATTTATTTATTTATCTATTTATCTATTTATCTATTTATCTATTTATCTATTTATCTATTTATCTATTTATCTATTTATCTATTTATCTATTTATCTATTTATCTATTTATCTATTTATCTATTTATCTATTTATCTATTTATCTATTTATCTATTTATCTATTTATCTTTCTATCTATCTATCTATCTTTCTATCTAACTATTTATTTTACTATCTATTTTACTATCTAACTATCTATCTAACTATCTTTCTGTCTGTCTACCTATATGTCGTGAAGTCAGTTTTTCTGTCTGTTTAATTATCTATCTATCTGTCTGTCTTTCGGAATTTCTTTTTATTTGCCAGGAAGTCTGTCAGTCTAACTATCTATCTATCTATCTTTCTATCTATCTATTTATCCCTCTACCCACTTACGCCTATCTATCTATCTTTCTATTTATCTTTCTATCTTAAGAAAATACAACATTATTACTTCTAAACTGTATAGACCAGAGGTGGACAGCATTAGAAAAGTCGCCCTTTACTAGACAGAGAGTCGCTTTTAGTAAGCAGAGAGACGCATTAGTTCCTTCCCCTTCCTGCCCCCAGTACCGCCATGCTCATCTATCTATTCTGAAATAAATAAGGTGAAATCAAAGTGTCTCTGTTTATTATTATGACAGAAAAAAAGGTTTATTTATTATATAACAGTCGTATTTGTCGTTATAAAGAATCCATATATAATATGACACACCGACATTCAGCTAAATTAAATCTGACGTGGACATTGACTTGAATTTATATAAGCTTATTATATTTTTTTTAAATTCAGAATAATAATTCGGCACTCAAATTTGAAAAAAATAAAAATTTCGTCCAGAATTATAAATCTACAATAAAATCTGTTTCTTTCCACAGTTAAAAAACAACTACAATATTGCTTTATTTGTTTTTTAAATACTCCATTAAACGCAAGTCCGTCCAATATTGATTTGTTTCGTTGCCGCTTCCGCTTCTTTTTTTTTAATCTTTTGTTAGTTTGTCTTTCTCGGTCCATCTTTTGAAGCGCCTGCCATCAGTAAAAAAAAAAAAAAAAGTTCTAGGTCCTTTTGTCTTGCCTGAAGTCTTCAGTCAAACTGCTGTAGACCCCAACAGTCCCCTCCCCCCTCCCCTCCCCCCCTCCCCTCCCTCCCTCACACTTCCCACCCCATTAGATGGACGTTCTACCCAACAGAAGGATCGTGTAGTAGTGAAATTAATCAATGAGTCCCTATAGTGCTCTCTCCTGAACATTACTATGTTAATAGAAAGAGGAGAGGGGGAATGGAGGAGGTGGGGAGGGGAGAGGGGTCCCCCCCCTATACTTTGAGCTCACTGCCTGTTGTGTCTAATGTCTTGTTTCTGGAATCAAGAGATGTGGCTTCTTTTAAGTCCGGGCGATTTGTTACTAGTTAAGATATAAGCAATTTAAAGATGGTTAAACCACTGATCTATGTATACTACATGGAGTGCCCAATCACGTTAAATTTGTCGGGAAAATGCAATATCTTATTTATAGATAAGTTTTAGCGTAGTAAGATTTAACACTGACATACATAAAAATTAAATTAACATTAGTGAGCGACTGAAACCAAATTATTATTTCGCTTTTATGTCATTTATTGCGTGCATGAGTATAACCCGAGTGATGAACTAACTAAAATACATGTATAAGTGTATATAATACAATACTTACTCAATTATTATTTTAATTTTTGGCATTCAGGGCATTCAGCGCATTAAATCGAGAAAGATCAACAGCCATTTTCTTGAGTTCATTTTCATGGACGCATTTCCGGAAAGTGTTTAAATCAAAATTACATATTTAATTTTATTTGTGTCCGGGTCAAATCGTCATCTTACTAAGTTCAACCATAGACTATAATAAACATGGACCGCTTGCTTTAGTATTTCTGCTATATGATGACTCGAAACACCGATTTTCGGAATTTCAAATTCGTTGTTTCCTTTGCACTTCCGTTTTATTGAATCACTTCGATTTTCTCAATGAAAAATTAAAATTAAAATCGAAAGTTGTATAAAGCGGAAACATTTAAGAAACAACGAGGAGCGTAGAAGTAATTTAAGACAGCATAATTGGTTGCGCACGGAAAAAAAGTTGATATGAGCTCTAAAAATAGAGTAAGCGGTCCATCTTATTATAGTCTATGGGTTAACTTATCTATTTATAAAAGTCTGCATTTTCCCGACATATTTATGCTTTATTTTAAGTGATTGAGCACTCTATAATGTATATATAGTTCAGTGGGTTGAACTCTGGACAATGAAAGATAACTCTTAACCCCACCGTAGTTTTTTTAAAATATTTCTTTTATTTTATTAAATTGTTGTTAGTGGGATTTAAGAAAAAAAAATGTCTTTGTATGCCTGTTAATTTATGGTAGATGTACAAATTCAAGTTTTTCAAATCTTTCTAGTTAGTATAATCTATATATGATTGTTATGTAAGTATACTTATAAAAGTTCGCTAGATCTTGAATGATAATGTAAGCCTATAGCTCTAAATGTTTATTTTAATAGTGAAACAATATGATAGCTAATCAAAGAGAGATCGTAAAATTAAGCCAATTATCGACAAAAGCGTAAGAGCTATTTGGTCTTATGGTAATAAAATTGTATATGTATAAAACTGCATTATAAAATTTGATAACGAAACGCAGTGGCCTCACGAAAGAGTTGGAACACCATTCCGACATTATCATCTTGATGTAGGCCTATGGTTTACAAAACTAACAAGGGTATGAAAAAGTAAAGTAGTAAATGGGGAATGTGCTGACCACACAATCCATCGTTTACGCGCCGGCCAAAATAAAAATTTCAGACTAATAATAATAATGGTAATTTATAAAGCGCGTCTATCCATGCTATAAAATTTAGCATGCTCAATCCACTCTTGGAATAAATTGCAGTGGCAGTTGTATTGGTATGTAAGGCACACAGCCACTAGCCCAAGAGAAATGTCTTTAAGCTCTTTTTAAAATTCTATTTTGTCTCATATTTTCTCAGTGTCTGAGTAAAGCTGTTCCATAAAGAAGAAGCCACAGAGTCAAATTTGAAAGAGTTTAAGCACTGATACTTTTTTCTTTGAAAAATAAATCTAATATAAAATCTATGCTTATTCCAAATCATAAACCTACTGTGTACAAACAAAATTAGTTGGGAATAAAAACCACGAATCTCTAAATAAAAAGGATTTTATTTAGTACATCTGATAAAGATAGTAAAAGTTAAGGGTACAAAAAGAATACGTCATGATTAGAACACACAATATGCCTTTGTTGCGTAGAAGCGAGTTTTTTTTCTTTTTTTTTTATAATTACTATACTGGGTCGACAATTCTACATTACCATAGCAACGAAAACTGATCTCGTCATAGGTAATTGTTAAGTCATCTACATGATATTTTTGGAACGTGGGTACTTGACTATTATATATGTAATGGCTTTATAAATTGATTCAGCGAGGTACAGGGAATTGTCTGTCTATCTATCTATTTATCTATCTATCTATCTATCTATCTATCTATCTATCTATCTATCTATCTATCTATCTATCTATCTATCTATCTATGTGTTTTTCTATCTATCTATCTATATGTCTATCTATCTATTTATCTATCTATCAATCTATGTATATTTATCTATATCTTTTTTTGTCTGCTATCTATTTATCTACCTATCTATCAAACTATCTATCTATGTGTCTATCGACCTATCTATCGAATTATCTTTTTATCTCTATTTTTGTCTGCATGGCCATATATCCATGTATTTATATGAATATCTATTTAATTATCTCTCTCTATATATTTATCTGTCTACAGATATCAGATCCATCTAACTATTTATCTTTCGTTCTACTTATCTATTTAGCTATAAATAAAGTTATCTATCTATCTATCCATCAGTCTATCTATCTCTCTCTACATATATATTTTTATATATATCCGTCCATCTATTAATCTGTCTCAATCTATCTATCTAATAATCTACTTATCTAACTATCTATCTATCTATCTATCTATCTATCTATCTATCTAACTATCTATCTATCTATCTATCTATCTATCCGTAGGTCTTGTAATGACAAGAATATATATATATATATATATATATATATATATATATATATATATATTATGTTCTGTCATTACTATATTTAGATGACGTACACAAATCTAATCTAAGTATTATTTTCAACCGTGCTTATCTCAAGGCTTATATAAATCATTTCGTCTCTTCTCAGCCTTTAGTGACGTCTTTTCAAGACTATAACCTCCCCCTCCCCCAAACCAACCTCCACCACTAGCCTACTATCTCCTCCCCACCCCTCCCCAAGAGAGAAGCAACAACATTGAGTAAACCATTAGCCCATGCCAGAATTGTGTATGATTACTAAAGCTATTGCTGGAGAAAGGAGAGATAGTTGAGCATCTAGATGGCACGACAATGCTATCAGATCGAACACACAAACACACATGGCGTACTGGCTCTTCAATACATTACGTCAACGCAGTAATTTAAAGCTGTTACTGCCATGTCACTGATACATATATGTACATTTATGCCAGGAATAGATACGTATATTATATTGTTTATTATGTACATCTATATTAGTACGTGTGTATGTGTTAATACCTTAAAAAAAAGAAACCAATTTCCCCTAAAGAGTGAACCATTTTCAATTTTGCATTGATTTCTATATGTTAATTTTTTTATTCACTGCATACAAAGGGATTATGTGGCCACCACGGCGCAGTGCCGTCATTACCCTAAAAAAGATGTTAGTGTCTAACACTGCTTTTATTTAATTTGGTATCGGGTACGTTGTATGATTTTAAAATAAAATAGGACCTGACGAGGATTTGAACCATGGATGTCAAGGTAGAAACTGATTATACATCCCATTGCCACTTTCTAAAAAAGCTCACAATTTTAGCCATATTAGTCAAGTAAACCATCAAGTAATCAGTCAAGTTATTAGTCAAGTTATTGGTCAAGTCATTAGTTAAGTTATTAGTCAAGTTCTTAGTCAAGTCATTAGTCAAGTTTTGGTCAAGTTATTAGTCAAACCATCAATCAAGTTATTAGTAAAGTCATTAGTCAAGTCATCAGTCAAGTCATCAATCAAGTCATTAGTCAAGTCATCAGTATGCTGCTATGCTGGTCTAAAGGTAACAATGGCAAACTTAGACTTATACCATGCACTAAAAAGAAAACTTATATCTGTTACTTTTTCTATCCGCTTGTACTTTTATGACGGTTAGTTATCTAATTCATTTTGAGGGAAGAAATTCTAAGGAAAACACGAAAACTCATTCAATTTTACGGCCATGACGATGTACGTCTAGATCTATACATTTGCAAAACAAACACTGTATTATTTTTTGGAAATAATTGTCTTAAATTGTCTGATTCTAAAAAAAGGGGAGCAATTCATGTTTAGCTTTAAACTGACGGCAACTTCTTTAAAATAGTGATTGGAAGACAGAGCCTTTAGAACCCAGCAAAGAAAGAGAGAATGAGAAACGAGAGGGAGAAAGAAACAGTCTGAGATAAAGAGAAACGGAAAGAGTGTCAGAAAGACAGACCGGAAGTTGAGTGGGCGGGGCGTAATCAGAGTATAAAGCTGGTTGCAAGAAAAAATATAAAAAAAAAAAAAAATTACAAAGGATAGAAATTTTAAAAACTTTCTGGGGACATTTTCTAATAAAATATTTATGGAGTCCAACTCAAGTTCCGGCAGTACATGTATGACGGTCGCATAAGAAAGTATTTTAATAGAAATGTATGATATGTTTTTTTTTTTTACATTCTTACAATTGAAAGTAAGCATTTAATGACTTCCGGCCCAGTCAGACGCTATTGACATCATAAAAACAATCTACTTCAGAGGACAAAAGGATAAAGAATTGATTGAAACTTCTCCAGGAGTTCCATCTTGAGTCAACATTTTCTTGGAGGCAAAGAAAAAAATTGAATATTTTTTATGAATGCAATAAACTTTGAGCAGTTTGTTTATGGAAAGATGTGGTACTTAATCAATAGCAGCTTGAAAACAAACAACAAAAACAAAACAAAAACAGTTGATTACGTAAGAAGATTATCGACGACATCTGCCTTGTGACGTAGATAAACGACGTCTTGGAGAGAGAGAGAAGAGAGAGAGAGAGAGAGAGAGAGAGAGAGAGAGAGAGAGAGAGAGAGAGAGAGAGAGAGAGAGAATGAAATGTTAGGATCTGATAGGCAAATGAATTCTAAAAGAGCAATGGCGCTATTGATCTTGCCTCGTAGGACGCAAAAAGACAACTGTTGATGGCATGTGTGTGTTTGTGCGTCTCGCTCTCCCTCTCTCTCTCTCTCTCCCTCTCTGCGCGCTTGCGTGTGCGTACATGCGCAGAGCCTACTTGTGCGTTAGCGCACGCATGCTAATGGCGTCGTCGCAAGAAAGTCAATACGAAGCTAATTTCTAGCGCCATGACATCACGCCGTTATTGACAGGGATTTCCGTAGCGGCAGAACCGTCACATCTCAACTATTCCCCCCCCCCCCAACCCTTCGAGGTAAGTACGAGTTAATCGCTCGTTATTTCCCAAAACGGCAACAGAGATGCTTTCCCCTACCTAAAATGTGCATTTCACCTAGATCTATCAAATGCCAAACCCAACAATTATTACCTACTTCAGCAACGATTTATTTTTCTTTCATTGTTTGGTAACAATAATTTAGTCTCGTAATAAAAGTATTTTTAGTAAGCTAACAACTATTTCAAGCCCTGGTTCCCCCGTGGTCACGCCCTACATACCGGCAAACTTCAGGGATTTCTCCAACTAAAATTGATCAACAAAACGCTTCGAGTTTTCAAAAATAAAACCCCATTATCTAATTTAAAATACTTCATTTTTCGTCCCCCTTCCCCCCCCCCTCCCATATTCCCCCCCCCTCCCATATTCCCGCCATTTCTTATTTGAAAAGAACTCTTCTTTCTTGTTTTATTTTCTGCAAACTTATTTTCGAACTCTTCAATCAATATGGAAGATTAAAAACCACAAAGGGGAGGGAAATCCTGCGAGTATTTTGTTTTCATCGTCTGCTAATGACGTCAGAGATGATACTATTTCCATAACATGTTCTATATTTTTTTGTGTATTAAATTTTTTGGTAAAAAAATATTTTAATTAATATCTATTTTTTTAATAACAAAATAAAAAGAAAGGAGAAAAGTAAATCCGTTCGCTAAATAAGGGAATTGTGGGAACGAGGGAGGAAAGGGGAGGGAAGGAGGGGGCTTTACGAGGATTACCCCGGTGTTTTCTGTAAAATGTTTTCTTTTAAGTGTGTGTGTGTGTGTGTGTGTGTGTGTGTGTCAGTTGACACAAGGGAGATTTCGCCAATGAGTTTCCGGCGTTAAGTGTGTGTTACGTAAATGTTTAGCCCGCGTGTAAGCCGACCGGAAGAAAAAAAAAAGGGGGGGGGGGAGACTCTGGGAGGGATAAGATGGGCTTTCCCTTGGAATGTTTGCCGCCCTTTTAGCAGAGATGAAAACTTTAGACTGAATCTGCTGGGAGGAGTGGGGGGGGGGAGGGGATGAGAGATACAATGATTTCTATTGGCTGACAGACTGTAGACAGAATGAAAAGAGTGGGAAGGGGTGCGTGTGGATTTTATTGTAATTTTTGTTTACTATTATTAAAAGTTAATATCTATCACCCAGACAAACTATTTTAATGAAGGGAGCGTAAGTTTCGTATGTGGATTTGGAAATTTATTTGAGTGTATGTGTGAGATTGAGGCCCTACTGATCTTGAAGCATTTGATGATGGTATTTAGGGCTTTAAAGTTGGACGTAAGAGGAATGGAGTTTGATGGATGGTTTAGGAACTTTGAGGACTTAACGTCTGCTGGGGATTCTCGGCCCAAGAAACTAATATTGTGACGTAACTAGGGTAAATGGTGCCAGTGTAAAGTATCCGTCAGACCGTATTTAATTGATCCATAGGGCCGGTGTAGCAGCGTTCACCAGTTTCCGTGGCTACGGCATATTAGGGGATTGTATGGCCAGCACAATGCCCAGCCGCCTTTACTTTACCACAACTAATGTCAGGCACACATCAGGAAACAAATCCTAGCCTTCACCAGGAAAAAAACAACACCAGTACCTCGGTCTCCGTGCTCAAAATGGAGCCTGGTGCCATGGGTCGAAATGTGCGCCAAATGTGCCTTTTAAGAAGAATCTTAATTTTAAGCTAAGGTTATGAAAAGTCTCAGTTTGGCGCCCATCCGAAGTTTGGCGCCTAGAACAGACGCCCCCCCTCCCCCCCCCCCCACACACATCGCCGTTAGTGACGTCACTGAATAAAGAGCATGGAGAAGATCTACAAATGAGCGACTACGTTGATAAAAAGGTAGAAATGAATATTACGGAGAGGATGACAGATAAAAACAAATATCCCTTCCCACCCCACACTCTTTCTCTCTCTCTCTCTCTCTCTCTCTCCTCCTCCTCCTCATCCTCCTTATATCTTGCGTAACATCACTAAATGCAAAATAATAATAATATTAATAACACTGAAATATAATTTGCTCTGTTATATGTTTTTTAATGCTCAACTTATAATGCGAATCGAGGACGTTACTGATTAACATGGATAAAATAAGCATCCGTTACCGTGGCTCCCTATAATTAGTAACATTAATATGGCCAGAAATAGCTTTTACTAGAGCTAAAAATACAATTTAATCAATCGGATCTTTTTTGTTAACTTTTTTTTATTATATTGTTTTGTATTTTCACCTGATGATTTCACAAAGATGGCGTAACGTTGTTTGTTTGTTTGTAAATCATTTTGTTGTTTTTTTAACTAGTCTTCATTCAGTATTTTTCTGGCTAACTGACATTGTCAGTGACAGTTAACTAGCCATTTGACAGTAGAGATGACAGCCAGCGACGTTAAATGACATAACAATGATTCTATTATTAAGTCAAAATTCACTGAGACGTATTTTTATATTTGGACGTTAAACTGGTGGAAATTATTTGGCCATTTGATAGAGTGACATTCATGAATGAGAAAAAGGTCACGTGTTTTAATTGTGTGACACTTTAAAGAAAACTTAAAGGGGAATAAATATGCTTCTGTGTAATGGGCAGGGTAATAGGCCTACATTGAATAGTATGATCTTTTTTTAAGAGTTCTTGAAGAAAACTGTGTTTGTTTTTGATACTTTTGAAGAGAATAGGTTAATACTTTTCATTGTCAGATAACTTGAAAGATATCATGACGATACATTTCATTGTAAGACAAATATATAAAGAAAACACTAAGTGGTGTATTCTATTGTAAGATTTCGACTGATGCATGTAACGGAACTTAAAACACGAGTTTTATTTTGTAGATACACTGAGCTACATCTATTATTTATCCTGCCCGATGGGGTTTGGAGGGCGGCTCTTACTTATGCGACTCGTATCTCTTTATTTCATATATACGCGTCCCATCCCCTTACCTTTCTCATTTGTCCCCCCCCCCCCCCCCCCCCCAGAATTTAATCTTAAGTCTATTTCGTATATAAAACCTACCAGCCGTCTACCGTATAATATTGTCTTCTTACTTACAGTTTACAACGATTGGTCAATTCTAAAATTGGCAACTTCCTCTTGTCTTCACCTCACCACCTCCCCCCCCCCCCGGCCACTCTTTTCTAAGCTCATTAAGCTTGACCCGGGGGCATCTAACTGAACTGGAGCTAAGGGTCCTTCGGGTCAACAAGTAAAATATCATCTTTAGTGTAGGCCTACTTTAATGGAGGGATTCCACAAAGGAAACGAGCTCGATGCTCTTTTCTGCCTACACCTGCATCATAATAGTGTTTTATTTATGTTTTAAAAAAGTTATCATCAACTTTTTAAAAAGTACATTTGTGTGAATCTCGCCCCCCCCCCCTCACCTTTTAACCTTCTCCGCCGTGGCTGCTTGATAATTTTATGGGCTTACAATTGTATTGAAAACATTCACTATTCAAAACTATACAAACATATTTTAAAAAATATCATTCACAATTCTACAATTCATTTTAAAATTATGTTTGTGTGTTATCTATATATACAAAGTGTATGTATGTGTGTGTAAAGGCTGATCCCCATTGGTTAATTTAAAGAAATGACTTTATTGTCTTTTTTTTTTGTTCTTTTGCGATTTGACTTCATAAATTTATTCTCCATAGCAGAGTGGTTAGAGTTCTAGACTGGCACACGTATGACCTGGGTTCGCTTCCCCGAAGTTAACTTTAAAAATGTTCAATTTTCTTAAGAAAAAAATACCTTGCCAATATTTTCATAATTACATCTTTTTTTTATTGTAAAATGTCCCGAGATTTTTAATTGTTCTAATTATTTTCAATAAGTAAATCTCTAATAATTATAAATGTTACATTTTATTATTGATTTATCGCTTTCTTATCGTAAGGCTTAACTACATGTAGGTTATTTAATGTAACAATTATAATTGTACGGTACCACTTAGTAGCCTATATTATTATAAACACATTATAAAAACCAATTAACCTACATCCTAAATGAGTAAATTCATCAGGCAACGCCGGGTAGTTTAGCTAGTCTATGATAAACTATATGCCTCCATGAACTTGATTGAACTTTCTCAACTATACATTTCTTTTCAATGTCAGTTCTGTTAAAGTAAAACTGTAAAACTGGAATTTAATTAGCACATTACTGAAACAAACAACTTTATAGTTTATTCAAAACCTAAGAAATTTATGTGTTTTTTAAAAACCATTAAATTTAATTGGTACAACCAAACTAAAAAAATGTAAGAAAGAATATTTTAAAAAATCTATTAATCTTTTTTTATGACTCCTTTTTTTTAAATAGCTGTCTAAATGTTGAATGCATTGGCTTTTTATTTAATGTTTTCTTTCTTGTTCTTTCTTTGAATGTTTTGTAGTTTTTCTCTCTCTCTCTCTCTCTCTTTCTTTTTCTTTCATACTTTCATTTTTGTTCTTTCTTACTTTTTTAAATTGTTTTTTTTTAACCTTTGCAAAACTTTCTTTCACTGTATACGACCTACTTTTTTGAGGGGAGGTTAGTTGACCTACTTTCTACCTTTCTATCGAGCTGAAACTTGGCACACGCACGTCATTTATTTGAAAGCACATTTTTATTACATTTTTATGTGCCCCCCCCCCCTCACAACCCTAACACATAAACATTAGTAATTAAACTTTTTATTTTTCTATGATAGACTGAAGGGCTGGACTAAATACCTACAGTGAAACTCTGTCATCTGTTTGTCTGTTTGTAGTTCTCGTTTTGTGATGTTTTCAAATTTTATATGTAGTAAAATTCTGGACTCTGTCCTCGGTCCTAACGGGGCTCTCCACAATAATATGAAGAGGAAGAAGAAGATGTATATATAGCTAAGGGATTTGCCCTTTATTTTAAATCATAGATTTATTAGTTTTATTTTCTTCCTAAGTGAGTAGAGTAGAGCAAAACCTTTGAAAAGTTAAAGCTAACAAAAATGGATATAAAATATTTATTCTACAAAAAAACTTAGTTTTTAGGAGTGGTTTAGTTTTATTTCTTTCTTGTATTTGTCAAAATGATACATAACAACATTGACAACTTTGTACAAATGTGTTGGCTATATCTAGTTGAGAACGTCACCAACGACAACAAATGATTGACGCCCACTGCTGCAAGTAATACCCGTTGTCGTAAATTCAATATTTCCCTCCACTTTATAAGCAATCATCTCTCTGTCACAAGCTGTTAGCGTCTTATCACTCAACTTTCCTAGTCGTAAACTGGGCGTGGCTACAGCAATGTGCTTAGTTTCTAGTTTTGTGTATTGTCTTCATCTTGTACACAAACCAACAAAGTTTTGGTTTAACAGGAAGTAGCAGTTTAGAGTGGTACCTATACAACAAAAATACATTGCACGTAGAATTGTATTTAAGTCGAGCATCATTATTTAGATGTGGTAAGGCGTACAAGGTGATTGTCTGGCCAGAACAACGCCTGGTAGCTTTTGAATGCGACTTATCAGGAAGGTTAACGATTTACCCCGTCAAAAGAACCCAGTGTTGTTTTTTTCAAATTTCACAGCGTACCGCGTTGCGGTACGTTGCGGTACCAGAACTCAAAACGTATAAGATTAACCCAAACAAAATACATGCAATCGTAATTCAATCATTATTTATAATCATGTATGACACAACTTGCCTCGGACACTGAGAGATTCTGAGATAAAATAGACTTTTAAAAAGAGTTTAAAGACCTTTCTATTCGGCTAGTGGCTGTGTACCAATACATCTGCCACTGCAATGTATGCTGATAGAGCATTGAGTTTGCTAAATATAATAGCATAGATATAAGCGCAATATAAATAATCATTATTATTTTTTATTATTATTGGCCCTATCAAAAACATCAGAAACATCTTAAGGCCTAATATTCTCAACAAGAGACCGTATAGTGTTTTTTAAAGATACTTTTTATTCAATATTTTATTTAACGAATACTGTGTAGACTCTAGAACCAACAAGGTTATAACATTGGGGCGGGCTGTGTGTTATAAGTTATAAGGCTGAAGGACGACCTATTTGCTTACACATTTATGCGCGCGCATGATGCGGAAATAGGTCAATTCAATTACACGGCATGGATACGCTGTCGAGACAGATTACATTTTTGTGTGTGAGCCCAGCATGCGATGAATATTTCAGCAGCAGTTAATAATTTACTTCAGCGAAACGATTGTTTAGAAAAGTTTTAGTTTAGTTATGGCTTTTAAATAAATAGTTGTGTTTATGGAGCTAGCAATTCCTGTTTGCACAACAGAAGGTTTTCATTTTAAGCTGAGTGCCATGGCATGGTTCATCTACAGGTGAAAAGTAAAGTATTTCCATTGCACAACAGAAGGTTTTCATTTTAAGCTGAGCACAATGACATGGTTCATCTACTGGTGAAAAGTAAAGTATTTCCATCATACCTATTAATTGATCGATAATATTTGTGACGCAGCGTTGACAAGTTCTCGCTGCCAACACACACTAGGGGATTGTGTGGCCAGCACAATGACCATTCGTTTTTACTATGCCCTTACTAAAGTCAGGTACCCATCAGAGATGGATAGACTCAGGGAGACACCATCCTACAGACCCGGGAACAAATTCTAGTTTTCACCAGGATGCGAACCCGGGACCTCTGGTTGTCACTAGGTTGTATCTCTTTAATCTACTGGTGGGGCATATTAAATAACTGTTGAATTAGTGTTGCATTAACGTTTACAGAGTGTTTGATAGAGTGAGTAAATTTAATGCATTAAGAAGACTCCTTTTATAACCTTTTAACTACTGGTTAACAAGAATGAAGGTAGTCACCAGTTCTTTAATGTATCAAGTGATCTCATATTAACAGGAAAGATTGTCAGTATGGACTACAACTCAATTTTCAAAAACTAAACATAGGCCCTACATCTGAAACTCAGATGATAATAAAATGTGGAAGAAGTAAACACATTTTTCAAAAGACCACTTCTGCAAGATCTCTATTATCAAAAGACCGCTTCTGCAAGATCTCTATTATCAAAAGACCGCTTCTGCAAAATCTCTATTCTCAAAAGACCGCCTCTATAAAATATCTTTTCTCAAAAGACCACATCTACAAAATCTCTATTCTCAAAAGACCGCCTCTACAAAATCTCTATTCTCAAAAGACCACCTTTACAAAATCTCTATTCTCTAATAACCGCTTCTACAAAATCTATATTCTCAAAAGACCGACTTTACATAATATCTATTCTCAAAAGCCCACATCTACAAAATCTCTATTCTCTAAAGACCGCTTCTACAAAATCTCTATTCTCAAAAGACCGCCTCTAAAAAATCTCTATTCTCTAAAGTCCGCCTCTAAAAAATCTCTATTCTCAAAAGACCGCCTCTACAAAATCTCTATTCTCAAAAGACCACATCTACAAAATCTCTATTCTCAAAAGACCACTTCTACAAAATCTCTATTCTCTAAAGACCGCGTCTACAAAAGAATCTGCTATAAAAGACACCACTATACTATAACAAGACTAAAGTACTCACCAATCCACAGATGAAGAAGACAAATACCAGAAATACTAAGATATCAGTACATCCACGGTTACGTCTTGGTTTGCTGAGCAATCCTCTCTGATCTTTAGTGTCCTGATTGGCGTGAATGTGTCGTCACAGGCAATGGCGTCATCAAGGTCCGCCATATTGAGAGGACGCAAACCACAATGGAATATGAAAAGGAAAGAAAAAAAAAAGAAAACAAATCCAAATTAGATTATAGTTAACACATTTTTTAGACGTTTAAAAATTAAGGAATAAAAACTTGCATTTGTTATTTTTTAAATTATTGTTTATAGGTTTTGAGTAAAATTGATCGTTAAGTAAATAAAGCTTCGAAGTAATTAAGGGATTATACTCAAAACAACTTCTTTCCCCCTGTGTAAAGCGATGTTCCCCTAATCACTCTCACACAAACACAATATTTTTTTTTACACGGAGAATAATTTTGAACATTTGAACACTTATCTGCGTAATTACTATTAAAGCTAAAAAAACAACAACAACGTTTCAACAATTACAAAAAAATAACTTTTACAAATACACAACTTCAACTCTTACAAATTCACAAGGATCAACTATTATAATTATACAAATATCAAATATTAAACCTACACATACAAAATTATCAACAGTTAGAAATAAAAATATATAAACAATTACAAGTATTAAATGCACAAAAAAAAACTACAAAAAAAAATAACTGAAATCTTTATAATATTTTTAAAATGCGCACACAAAAACTTTCATTGTATATTTTCCTTTATATTTTGACTTGAGCAAATATTTGAAAACTCTAATCTTCTTTTTATTTTTTTTTTCTCTTTCCCTGGCCCCAACAAATCTACTTTGAATCTATAATTCTAGCCAATCAGCTGGCCTGCAGATATGAAAATCATCTCATCCTTTTTAACTCTTCCATTTTAAGCCTGCCCCCCCCCCCCTTCCATCCTTTCCAACTCTCAACCTCCCTTTTCAGCCATTCCCTTCCTGTTGTATAATTCCCTCAATAGGAAGAGGATTTCAAGTGAAATAAATATAGAAAAACAACAAGAAAGACAAACTCAACGGAAAGACATTTTCATATTGCTAGGCATGAACTTGGTTTCAAGGCAGACTACTCCTTCTGGTGAGTTTATTTTTTTTTTTAAATCCTGTAGGCTGAAAAGTAAAGCCCAGCTATCTTCCTTTAGGCCTTAGGCGAAGTGGATTTCCACAGTGTGGAAGGTGTCAAAGTGAACATTATTGTTGTATTTTTTTTAAAAGGTTGCAACAAGTCTACAAGTTTAGTAAAAAATGTTTAACTTTAGTACTGGTGAGAACATTCGCTGTTTCTTTTTAATCAAAGTTGTTTTTTTTAAAGCAACAGTATAATATTTAACTGTTAGAATGTCCAATATTCAACTATTGCAGTGTCCAATGTTCAACTGTTGGAATGTCCGATATTCAACTGATTAAGTGTCCGATATTCAACTGATTAAGTGTCCAATATTCAACTGATTAAGTGTCTATTATTCAACTGTTGCAGTGTCCAATATTCAACTGTTGGAATGTCCAATATTCAACTGATTAAGTGTCCAATATTCAACTGTTTCAGTGTCTATTATTCAACTGTTGGAGTGTCCAATATTCAACTGTTGGAATGTTCGATATTCAACTGATTAAGTGTTCAATATTCAACTGATTAAGTGTCCAATATTCAACTGTTGGAGTGTCCAATATTCATCTGTTGATTTGTCTGATATTCAACTGTTGGAGTGTCCACTATTCAACTGTTGGAGTGTCAAATATTCAACTGTTGGAGTGTCCAATATTCAACTGTTGGAGTGTCCAATATTCAACTGTTAGAGTGTCTGATATTCACCCGTTGAAGTGTCCGCTATTGAATTGTTAGAGTGTCTACTATTCAACCGTTGTAGGGTCCAATATTCAACAGTTAGAGGGTCCAATATTCAACTGTTAGCGTGACCAATATTCAATTGTTGAAGTGTCCAATATTCAATTGTTGAAGGGTACATAATCTAACTGTTGGAGAATCCACGACTACTGGTCGAAATGAGTCCTTAAGAAGGCACTTGTAATTAATTGATAGAGTGAATTTGTTTCAGGGTTTAAAGCTGTGCTAGGCGAATAATTACTACCAGGTGGCAAATTAAAACATTCCAATGAGTCATTTCCAATTTAGCCTTATTAATTAAACGAATTAATATTTTATTACAACATGCAGCCAACGGAAAACTGAAAACATATGCCCTGCAGAAAACAGAAAACATATGCCCTGCAGAAAACAGAAAACATATGCCCTGCAGAAAACAGAAAACATATGCCCTGCAGAAAACAGAAAACATATGCCCTGCAGAAAACTGAAAACATATGCCCTGCAGAAAACTGAAAACATATGCCCTGCAGAAAACTGAAAACATATGCCCTGCAGAAAACTGAAAACATATGCCCTGCAGAAAACTGAAAACATATGCCCTGCAGAAAACAGAAAACATATGCCCTGCAGAAAACAGAAAACATATGCCCTGCAGAAAACAGAAAACATATGCCCTGCAGAAAACAGAAAACATATGCCCTGCAGAAAACAGAAAACATATGCCCTGCAGAAAACAGAAAACATATGCCCTGCAGAAAACTGAAAACATATGCCCTGCAGAAAACAGAAAACATATGCCCTGCAGAAAACAGAAAACATATGCCCTGCAGAAAACTGAAAACATATGCCCTGCAGAAAACTGAAAACATATGCCCTGCAGAAAACAGAAAACATATGCCCTGCAGAAAACTGAAAACATATGCCCTGCAGAAAACTGAAAACATATGCCCTGCAGAAAACAGAAAACATTAAGCCAACTGAAACTCTGAACTCACAGAAAAATGAAAACATTAAATCTACAGAAAACAGAAATAATTGAATTAACAGAAAACAGAACTAATTGAATTCACATCACAGCAAACATTAAACTCACGGACAAACATAGAAGCAAGAGAAAAGAGAAAACGTGTTGAAATGAAGTAAAAGAATGGAAACTGAAGCCTGGTCTATTAAAATATCATTAGCTATTAAATGGCGGGAAACAATAACAGCAAGAAACAAATGAACTAAATAAACAGAAAAAAAAGAAAACGGAATGGAGTGCTCATGGCTCAGGGCCCGATAACACGTTAATAAAGTGTGATGCCTAGTGCATTACACAGGGCCGCGAGATCGATGGCATTGCTGACAGGGTTCCTGGTAAGGTGTCGATATTTATTGGGCTGGCGGACTGTCTTGCCTACTCAAGCTCATCAAGCCAGGGGGCATTAACTTAAACAGTGCTGAAACAGTTTGGCTGACAGAGTTAGCTGCCCTTTGGCGTGACAATTTTCGACCACCACCACTGCCTTGACCTTTTACTATGGCTTTTTTTTTCTTCCTTCAGTGGAGGCTGGATGTGTTAGTGGGTATGAAGGAGTGGGGGAGGGTACTTCCCGCTTCAGCGGCCACGCCCTTTTATGTAATTGTGTATTTTATTCTTTCTTTTTTTCCCCAACCTTAATTTTTTTTCATGCTGTCTTTCCTTCCCCCACTTGAACAAAGTTAAGGTTACAAATACTGGAATTGATTTTTTTTCTTTTACTTTACTAAGTCCCAACAAGAAGAAGCCATTTGCTCAATGAAAACATTCCTTGTGTTAGGTCTAGAGAAACACAGAAGGAGAGAGAGTGAGTGTGTGGCAGAGAGAGAGAGAGAGAGAGGTAGGAAGAGAGAGGGCGGGAGAAATGAGTGAGATTTAAAAGAAAAATGAGGGACGAAACGAGAGTAATTGAATGAAATTAAATTATAGCGCGAGACAGAGAGAGAATGAGTGAAGGGGGAGAGAAAGAGAGAGAGAGAGAGCGAGAGAGACAGCTCTAGAAACATAGAGAGAATGCCAGAGAGAGAGATACAGAAAGTTAGAACAATGCTAGTCTGTGGTATAGTTCTAGCAGTGTGGATGTTTTAGAGCTAGTTGATTCTGACATGTAAACACTCACCTTAACAGAATAACAGCACCCTCCTGTCATAGTGAAGAAAACTTTTATCCACACAGAGACAAACTTTCAGGATAGGAAATAACTTGCAGTTGGCAACTGGGTGCTTTTTTTTTTTTTTATATTATATAGTTCTTTTGTCTGTCAGACAAACAACAAGATAATAAAACACACAAACAGCAGCAGCAAGCGAACAACTATAATGTTGAAGCTTTCACTTGAGGCTTGTCAAAATGTGTCCATCTCATTGTTCGAAGCTCAATATTTGTCTTAAACGTCGTTCGATACTTTTTTTTATGTCTCCAAATTCAGTGCCTAACCTAAAGAATATAAAAATCAAAAGAATAAAAAAAAAGCTTTAGCATAATCTAGTATAATCTAGCATAATCTAGCATGATCTAGTTAAATTACCTTTTAAAAAAACCTTCTACAATATAATAGAAGTACACTTATATTAACTCGTAAGATATAAAAGCCTATTATATATATATATATTTAATGTTGGTAATTTAGTATAGATATAATGACTGGACTGGAATTAGATATCATATAGAACCGGGTTATTGGGTCAGTAAGAGGTAAAAGTGATAAGAAATTTCTTTGTCGTCCATTTCCCATCGATTATATTGGAGAGAGAATATTTTTTTCTGAGAAGGTTCCGATGAAGATCGATCTACAGGTCATTAAAGAACGTAGCCAGTCGGTACAGCTAAGGTCTGAGACAGACCCCCCTCCCCCCCAGATCCCAGGTCCCCACCCTACTCTTTCACTGCTAATCACCGAGCTACGTCTCGGCGAATATAGATCTAAATAAGTTCAATTATCACAAACTAACGGGCGGATGATAATGTTAGCGGAGTGTTGAGATTTGAAGAGTGCAAGGATAGATGATGTCTCGAGTTAGAGAGAGAGAGAGAGAGAAAGAAAGAGAGACAGAGATAGAGAGACAGACTGATGGAGAGAGAGAGAGAGAGAGAGAGAGGGAGAGATAGGAGGGTGAATGTCCCTTCTGATGATCGTACATGATGGGATGTAGGACAGTGATGAAGCCTTATTGACAGAATCATTTTCTTTTCAGAACTGTGACCTTTCAGGTTTGCATAATGGAGACTATTAAGGCCCATTGGTTCTCACTTACCTAGAGGAAAATACTCTCAGTGGCTTGAAGGGAGATTACCATGGGGAAGGGAAAAAACGTTATCACGTTCGAAATTTGTACAGTCATGCTATTTACACGATAGGGGAATGAGCAGAGTCATGCTATTTACACGATAAACCAATCATTTAATCTAAGCACACTCGCAGCCTGCCATAACTATACACATGTTATATTCTTATATTACTTTTCGCCATTACTATAATATAAGATTACTATATAGGCATACGATTACTTTCTTTTACACAATTTAATCTCACAGCCTTAATGTAAACCTAACGACAACGTAGAAGTACCCACACAAAAGTACACATTAAAAAATCTTATTAATTATAATATTATAGGCGTATTAGGTTTTTATGATTGAGTCTAATTGGCATAGATACATTATTGCGGTATATTATATAG
This sequence comes from Anisus vortex, assembly GCA_949126835.1. Lineage (NCBI taxonomy): Eukaryota > Metazoa > Mollusca > Gastropoda > Planorbidae > Anisus > Anisus vortex. Next base: position 38,430,411 of record OX421493.1, read on the forward strand.
AGTTCAATTATTTGAAGATTGATAATATTGTGACATATTACAGTGATTGATACGTATAGATAGATTATTGTGATATATCATAGACAATAGACTCTACTTTTGGTATGGTCATATCTATTGTGCAAGTAAATGTGAATATATAACCAACGTAGCAGACAAGAAGCCATGATACCGGTTGTGTTGGGGGAAGGGGGAGGGACAAAGGGCAGATTGCATTGGTCATATTATGTATACAACTTTTTTTTTTTTTAGAAGTATAAAGTATACGGTAGCCGATCCGAAGGTGGAGGCTAGGATTTTTTCCCAGGACGTGAGGGTGTCCCTGAGTCTACCCAGCTCTGATGGGGTAAAGTAAAGGCGGCTGGGCATTGTGCTGGCCACACAATCCCCTAATATGCCGTGGCCACAGAAGCTTCACCAGCCCTATGATCAGTTTGGTCCGAAGGGTACTTTACTATAAAGTAGGCCTATACGCAATAAGTGTCACCAAATGTCACACCGTAGATAATTGAGCATATTTAAATTTTAGTTATCGAAATTATTATCTATAGCATAGGTTCTCAACGGGGGTGATATCGCCCCCCGAGGGTGGCAAGAACCTTTAGGGGGGCGCTGACATTCCCGGGGACGATTGGGGGGGGGGCGGTGAAGGGAAAATGGGCGGTACAAACGTACCTAATATAATTTTAACACCTCAGCTATTTGAATCGATTAGTTTTGGGATGAAATGTGATGTAAACGCAGTTGCTGCTAAATATCTGATATACCCCCCCCCCCAACAGTATGCCTACATATTATTATATTAATAAGAAATAGGAATCGCAGTGACTTTTCGAAGAAGTAGGGGTCTGCATTTGACAAATATAGTGTGCGGCCGTCTGGTCCTGTGGTTGGTTCACCGGACTGTCGCCCTAACATCTGCTAATATTAATGATATTCTGATCTCAGTTTAACCGAGATGTCTTTAATGTATTTTAGCATTATTACATAACGATGTGATCATTGTTAAGCGGTATAAATAAGTAGTAATCATACAAACTGGGTAGTTATTGTAATGATTGAAAATATACATTTAAACTCTTTAGTCATTATAATAATTAAATAATTTTCAAATACTTTTTACAGTTTGATTACTTCAAAGTTATAAATTGTAAGCCGTTTATTTTTTATATAAGAAAAAAAAAACAACGAAATATTAGCTCAAATAAAACGAAATAATTATCTCCCTTTAATTTAAAAATGTTTCCACATTTGTTTCATAGTGATGCCGAATAAGTTCTGATTTGTAATATAACAAATATTACTGATTATTAGACCTAAGGCTTTTGCAAACAAAATTGAAATACACTTAGACAAATTGCTAGCAACACACATTAATATTGATTTATTTAAACCTTTTGTTTAGGCAATTTTTTTTATCCATTAATTCTTACAACATGTTTTCTTTCCAGTTTCTATAAAGATAATTAACCCTTCCTGTACCGACCTACTTTCTATCTATGATCTTCAGTCCCGCTATATACGCGCCCGGGACTGTAAGGGTTAATCACATAAAAAGTCTAGTCCGCCTAAAAAAAAATTGCGGAAACTATGGTCCAGATGGGCGGAAAGGGGGGAGAGTGGGCGATAAAAGAAAGTTGGAGGGGGGGGGCGGTGAACCGAAAAAGGTTGAGAACCTATGATCTATAGTCTATACCGAAGCATCGAAAATATGCGAATCTGATACTCTGTTCACTTGCACATACCTATCTTTCATTCTTCTGACACCGTGTTCAAAAATAACAACGCAAAAATATATTTCAAGAGAAACACAATTATGTGTCGATTAAAAAAACCCAGAATATATCAATGAACCACGAAATTTATTAAAACGAAAAAAAAACAAAGAACATTCCGTATAAGAACATCGATGCTTCCATTAATTGTATAGCTATAAATACGTCCAGAACTTACTATTCCTGTCACTGCTGCCAAATATAGCTCCAACCACTTTCCCGTAAATCACGACAATGATCTACCCGCCAGAAATTGTTTTAAAAATATATCTAATAAGGAGGCTGGCCGGATGAACGATAGACAATATATTTTTTGTGTGTTTGCTGCTTCTCGCGTATGTTACATCGAACGAGATTTTTTTTCTTCTTTTAACTGTCTCGTCAACTGCAGTGATCCAAGTCACAGTAGACTTCGGTGTATAGTTGCATCTTTTGTGACATTCGGTGGAAATCTGGTGACGAATGTTCGCGTAAGAATAGGATTTTTTATTTTAACTTTGTTGTTGCTGCCGTCGAGTCACGATATTCTGTTGACGTCGTCATAATCGTTATGTAGGTCATGGTTGTGAAATAATATAATGTTTGTTTGAAATATTTTGTTCTAGTACTAGACGCTATAGAAAATACAAAATAGAACTTTTTGTAGCACTTTCTGTTACTTGGTATTTTATTCCATCATATTTCTATCTATCTATCTATCTATCTATCTATCTATCTATCTATCTAACTAACAATCAAGCTATAAATTATAGTGTAAATATAGGCCTATCAATCTATCAATCTTTTTCTCTCATCCAACAAATCAATTAATCTATCTATCAATGTATCAACTTTCTATCTATTAATCTATCAATCTATCAACATAGCAATCTATGTGTGTGTCTGTTTATTAATACGTTTGTTTGTCTCTTGTCTATTTATTTTTTTTCTATTTATCTATATATTTATCTGTCTGACTGTCTGTCTTGCTATCCATCTTTCTTACTCTCTCTATGTCTGCCTCGCTATTTGTCTGTCCGTCAATCACTCTATCAATCCCTATGTCTCTCTTTCTGTCACTCTATCAATCCCTATGTCTCTCTTTCTGTCACTCTATCAATCCCTATGTCTCTCTTTCTGTCACTCTATCAATCCCTATGTCTCTCTTTCTGTCACTCAATCAATCCCTATGTCTCTCTTTCTGTCACTCTATCAATCCCTATGTCTTTCTTTCTGTCACTCTATCAATCTCTATGTCTCTCTTTCTGTCACTCTATCAATCCCTATGTCTCTCTTTCTGTCACTCTATCAATCCCTATGTCTCTCTTTCTGACACTCAATCAATCTAAGAAATCTTTTTTTTAAAATTGTATTGTATAATAACAAAGTCCAAAATAGTAAGTCACTGATGACGATTGATGAAAGTGTGTATAACGCAAGGAACCTAACTTCCTCCCTTCAAATTATCCTACTCCCTACACAACCAACATTTCACCACCTAGCTATTGCCCCCAAACGCTACGGCACCTCTTTATTGCCCCAAGCACGACGTCACCCAGCTGTTACTTCAAGCACTGCACGCCACCTAGCTATTTCCCAAAAGTGTATACATTCAAACAAAGCAATATATATTTTGTAATCAAGGGCAGACAGTTTCAGTAACCAACGACTTGTTCTCTGGGAAATAAAGATAGTTCCATTCAACCTCTAGTGTTTATTGTTCAACGCCGCCTGCCAAAGTTCTGAGAGAGAAAAAAGTTGACCAAGACAATATTGTCACTGTCCGGAGACCCCTCCCTCTCTCTCCCTCTCTCCCTCTCTCCCTCTCACTCATTCTCTCCAACTTCACAATGAAATCGATAGGAGAAAGAGGAAAAAAAAAATTGGGAGTAGAGGAGACAGAAGAAAAAAATAAATGACAAAACAGCTCAGGAGATTGTAACAGTTCAGGATGGATGGAAAAATGAAGACAAAAGGAATGAAATTAGTTTATGGGTAGAATCTTTCATGCTTAACCAGATATAAAGGAACTCAGAATGAAAAATACGGCTTGTGGATTTGTGCGTTATTGAACTGTGTAAAATATTTGGTTGTTCGTTATTTTGTTTCATTATTGAAAGGTATTGTTAAATTATATTTAAGTTTTCATTGATGACTGAATGCTGTAACAGTAGAGTATTTGGTGGCATTGTGACCGGAGAAAGGAAAATTTCATCATAATATATTTTGTTTATGACCACCTAGGTCAAATGTGTTTTATCTTTTATAACGAGTTTAGTAATGTTTTAAGCCTTTATTTGTATGACTCTGTATAAAGTTTAAAAAAATATTTTGTTATGTATAAAGCATTGTAGTTCTAGTATTTTATAGAGTTGTTAATTGCGTAAACTTTTCTTTTGTTTAGTACGAATAAGAGTTGTTTTGAAAGCTTAAGAAAATAATGTTATAATTATTTGCAAGCTGACAACCACAGATTATAAACAAAGCTCTATATATTTATACACATACACTTAAAATAATATATTATATTCTATATACAATATATTATGTGTTTGCGTCATATAGTATATATAGTATATCATCGTTCGTCTCCCCTATCTCTATTTATATCTCTTAGTGTCAAATATCTGTTCGTAGATATTTTTACATCGGTGTTCTAATTATACAATTTTCAGATTGACATCACCGAGAATATAAGAACATTGTCTTAGTTTAAACGTGACATAATTTAAATAAAGGGTTAATGTCAAAATACTCAATTTTCGACAAATGATAATTTGCCATATTTAACAATTATGTATCGATGCTACGTTGATTAAAATACCAAAGATGCTTAGTCCTAAGTATTCAATTAATGAAATCGGTCTACTTGTTTAAGTTTAAATAATTGTAATTAATTGTACCGAAAATTAAATGAAACAAAAACGATTTTTTTATAGCCTATATTGTTGAGAATTATTATAGATATATTTAAAAACTAGCTTAAAGCTAAATAAAGGTTACGCCCCGCTACTCAATGAAACATGTCATGTGACCAAGTGTATCTGTGAATACAGTCCCCTGTGTGAGCGACAGTTACGTGTGGGAGACTACGAAGAGAAAGATTAGGTTAGACGTGAAGAACATTAGCAGGGCCCCCCAAGTAAACTAAAGTGTCAACTGGTCTGCTCGTACTCTCAGTAGGGTCAACCTGGATTTGTCTTCGAGCTGTTTTTGTTATTCCCCTTGTCACGAAGCCAACTTAAGCCGATAGATCATGTCCCTTTAAACACGGGAATAAAACACATTTATTTCTACTTTTAAATAAAGTTATGACAATTTTTTTTTTATTTATAAATTTTATAATGTAAAAACAAAGTTTGGAATTAGGATGATATTAAATATATCAACGTACCTGATAACAGGAAAACACAGGATGTTGACAAGTCCCCGGAGAACTATGTGAAATCCTACAGGAGGGAATATGTTCTGGTGAAGAGCTAACAAATGCTAAAGAAACATCTGCAGGCAGTGGCATACACGACTATAACTGCTGGCCTGACAGTGAGGCGTATTATCTATAAGCTAAACTTTTGTGCCTCCCTACGCACTCACCCCTCGTCGTATTCTCTGGCACTCGGCTCACAGGCAGCGTGGGGGTCTCCTGGCAGACGTGCTCAGCACCACCTCTCGCCTCACCCTTCTCCATCTAGTCTCTCTCTCTCTCTCTTTACACTCGTATTCCCAGCGCCCAGTAGACGCCCTCACGCTCGCACACACACACGCACACACACACGCACACACACACGACTTCCGCACAGATTGAGTCGATTGTTGTTAAAAAGAATTGTGACAGTTAAAACTTCATCTGCAGTTCTCCGTAAAGGAAAATGAATCCCACACATACACAGAAACACATTCAGACACACAAACACATACACAGAAACACATTCAGACACACAAACACACACGCAGGATTCCAATCAAGCCATAATTATCTCCCTTTGATGCATTTTATTGGGTCACAATACACTTTCCCTCCCACAACAGCAATAAAAGAGAGAGAGAGAGTGTGACAGAGGGAAAAAGAGGACAAAGACAGAGAAATTGGTGAGAGAGAGAGAGTATGAGAGAGAGAGAGAGCGGAGGGAGAGAGAGGGTGGAAGATTGTGTGTGTGAAAGAGAGAAGAAAAGTGAGAGAGGGTTAGAGTGTGTGTGTGTGTGTGTGACAGAGATAGAGAGATGGGAGAGAGATAGATAGAGAGAGAGTGTGTGAGGGGAGAGAGAGGAGAGAGAGGGTTGGAGCAAAAGTGAGAGAAATGAGGGAGAGAGAGAGAGTGTTAGGGATAGGGATATAAGAGAAAGAAAAGGGGAGAGAGCGAGTGAGAGAGGTTGTGTATGTTTCTGACAGAGAGACACACAGAGAGAGAGAGAGAGCTATAGTCCGACTTACAATCGACTCTGGAATCCATACTTTTATTTCCATCTCTTGAATAAATCCATATTCTAGGCCTTTTGATGTTGTTATTATTTAGCATTTCTCTTCTGTCAATATACTTTCTTACCAATAAATTATCCTGGTCCTACATGCAATAATGAGGTTTGAGTTATCTTCTCTCAGCATCACCTTACTGAACGTATGTAACGAATGACCAACCAAGCTATGATAATAGAACTTAACACTTGCTCCGAATAGATTTAAATTACAAAGATTAAAAATTATTCGTTACGTGAAAAGATATTTAAAAAATATAAAAAAAAGTATTACTGAACGAGAGTATGGTAATTTCCTATGTTTTGACCGAAATTTGTAATTTATAGATTATTAAGTAGGCCTATTATTATATCTAATTTTGTTCAAGTTTGTCGAAAAGTTTGTATATCATAATTTGCATCAAACTCTAGTTTTGGGACACTTTCCAAACCGAGTTTTAGTTTCTTGAAAAACATTTTTTTTTTTTTGGGGGGGGGGGGGGGGGGGGGTACCCGGTTCTGCAAGCAATTATATGTAACATAGGCCTGCAACTAAACAAAAAAGGTTACATTAAAAAAGCATGTTTAATTAAATAAATAACTTTACCTGTAAACCCTAGCTAACCCTAGTTATAACGTTGACCCCAACACAGTTTTAAAACCTGACCTTTAACCCAAACACTTAAATACAAATAATAATAAAACATAAAAACAACCAAATATTAAAGAGAAAGAAAGTATGTCCTATATAATGGATGAGAGCCAATGAAAGATAAATGCTTCAGGGGCGACAACTCTTAAAACGAATTCTACTCAGTATATTTTACTTGTAGCAAATGTTCTTTAAAAATATGGTGAAACGAATGCATGTATAATTAATGAAAATGAGTTTAGAAATGTGTTTCATTAAGTCCACACACAGTATGTCCCTTATTACTGAAATGGACCTAGATGTCAATTAGTTGGGGACCTAGATGTCAGATTAGTTGGGGACCTAGCTGGGAGATTAGTTGGGGACCTAGCTGGGAGATTAGTTGGGGACCTAGCTGGGAGATTAGTTGGGGACCTAGCTGGGAGATTAATTGGGGACCTAGCTGGGAGATTAGTTGGGGACCTAGCTGGGAGATTAGTTGGGGACCTAGCTGGGAGATTAGTTGGGGACCTAGCTGGGAGATTAGTTGGGGACCTAGCTGGGAGATTAGTTGGGGACCTAGCTGGGAGATTAGTTGGGGACCTAGCTGGGAGATTAGTTGGGGACCTAGCTGGGAGATTAGTTGGGGACCTAGCTGGGAGATTAGTTGGGGACCTAGCTGGGAGATTAGTTGGGGACCTAGCTGGGAGATTAGTTGGGGACCTAGCAGGGAGATTAGTTGGGGACCTAGCTGGGAGATTAGTTGGGGACCTAGCTGGGAGATTAGTTGGGGACCTTGCTGGGAGATTAGTTGGGGACCTAGTTGGGAGATTAGTTGGGGATCTAAATGTTAGACTTCTGTGAAACATGGATGCTCACAGCTGCTCTCCGGAGAAGGATCAGGGGCCTACAAATGCTTCCACAAGATCTTGTACAACTCGTACACGGAGGATATCACAAATGAATTTGTCTGTCCGCAACCAAATCTCCAATGTCATTGGTCCATATGAAGACCTGCTCACCGTCATCAAGAGCAGGAAACTGAGATGGTATGGGCATGTGGCAAGATCTGAAGGACTTGAAAAGACTATCCAGCAGGACACAGTGTACGGAGGAAGGGGAAAAAAGGCAGCCAGAAGAGGAAGATGTAAAAGAGTGGACTGACCGACCATGTCCTTCATTAGCACTCAAAGGTCAGCAAAATATAGTGACGATAACGCAGCAGTCAGCAATGATGACCTAAACACCCAGCCACTAGTTATTGGGTAGATGACTGTGATTTCTTAGTCATTGGTGCATGGGTCAGCAGAACATCTCCACCATATCACCCCCAGGCTGTCAATTCATCTGTGGTTCATCCCCACCTGCCCAGTGGTCTTCGCCTCTTCCATTTCCCCAGCCCCTTCTGTGTCCATCTTAGGTGGTTATTTTCGTAATTCTTTTCCTGTACTTTCCCCTAACGTTGCACTGGGAACACCATATTGTTAACCCTTTTTTGTTTCATTGACGTCTGCTGTTTATGGTTGTTCTGTTTCTGGTTGAACTGTTGTAGCAATCCTCCACCAAAAACCACGAAGAGGATTTTAACCTTTACTTCTATTAGTTTTTTTTTAAAGAAATTACTCTTTCGAACAATAGTTCAGACTCTTGGTCTTATTTAAAAACAAAACAACTCCTAACTATATTGAAAGGTAATTTAAAAAAATTATTAACCAAAAATAAAAATCCTTTTATGAGCAACTTGCTTAAAATATTTTGCTCTATTGTAAAAACAAAATATAAAAAAAATACTCTCGACAACAAATTCCTGCTATTGTTGTGTTTTTTCATCCTCTTGTGTTATTTTGCAATATTTTGTTCAAGAGAGTAAACAAGAAAACCATAAAAACACAGTTTTTATCATACTCCCTTTATTTGCAAACTAAGTTTACCATCATGTAATTAAATAATTGATTGACTACTGCAAATGAAACGTACAGAAAAAATATCTGTGTTGCAAATCTCAAAAATATCTCCTTACTCCGTATGAATTGTTCTAAAAATAATCTGAGCGCATAATATTTTTTTTTCTAGCTTTGCGCCGAAAAAAGTATAAAAAGTTACACAGGCATTTTTAACGCGAAATCAAAATATTTCTTATACTTTCCTTTTAAGAAATGAATATTGTCATAAGTGTAGTATTGTTAAGTCGTTTTAACTGAAAATTTGATAGGATGTATTGTTAGGCGCCCCAAATCTGCTGTCCAAATTTCAGCTCGATCGGACCATGGAAGTGGTCGAAAAATTGAGGCCAATTTTTGCACCATGCATTGACGATTGACGATTGCAGACATTGCAACTTAAAATAAAGGGAGTAAAAAATTTACAAGAAAACCGTAAAAACGAAGTTTTTATTATACTCCCTTTATTTGCAAACCATGTGTTTAATGTATAGAACAAATAAGTAATATCATACTTTATGAATTTCAACACTAAAATTTCCAATTGGTAATGTACGGCTTGCAGTAAACACAACACTACAATACTAAAATTTCGAATCGGTAATGTCGGCAAATACATATCTAATTATAACGATTGCGCATTTTTGTTTAAATGTGTGAAGCATAATTTTTTTTTTCCAGCTTTGCGCCGAAAAAGTATAAAAAGTTTCACAGGCATTTTTAACGCGAAATCAAAATATTTCTTATACTTTCCTTTTAAGAAATGAATATTGTCATAAGTGTAGTATTATTAAGTTGTTTTAACTGAAAATTTGATAGGATGTATTGTTAGGCGCCACAAATTTGCTGTCCAAATTTCAGCTCGATCGGACCACGGGAAGTGGTCGAAAAATCGAAGCCAATTTTTGCACCATGCATTGACGATTGACGGACGATTGCAGACATTGCAACTTAATATAAAGGGAGTAAAAAAAAGATTTATTGATTTTAAAACATTAAATATGACATCATAGCGTGTATGTTGTGTGTACGAGTGGTGCGTTGTTGTTTGTTGTGGATTTTTTACATTTCAAATCGCTTATCAACCTGCATCTTCGTTTGAAAAAACAACAACGAGGAAATGTGTCTCGAGTCTAAAATCGTATTAAATGTAACATTACATCAGAATCAAAAGTGAATGGGAGTGTGATAAAAGTGTGACAGTTTTATGGAAGAGATTGCTGATGGTTGGCAGCGCTATTTGGAGGATTCACTTTAGGATATTATCAGGGCTGTGGAGTCGGAGTCGGAGTCGAGGAGTCGTGTTGATGGTTCTGACAAGACCCAGCAGTGTATTTCGTCTCTTCATATTTGATGATTGTTTGTGATTTCATTTTTCACTCTTCATTGTGAAACTTATATTGGTTGATTTGTTGTGAATTAATCTTTTCAAATTGTGTGTTTTATTCAGTCATTGCGCGACAATTAAGTCAATTATTGACTAATTTGTATAATCGACTTTATTAATCATTTTATTAAGTTTGCTAAGATTGTTAGAGTCAAAGTGACTGAGCAGTTCTCACAACTAGTCACAACACTGTGTTTTTTTTGCCCACTCTCAATCTAAACTGTCAAGTTTATTCAACTGTGTACCGTGTACCGTGTACTACACATGATATAACTTTTACACCTGGAATTTTGTGTAAACATAGCTCGGTATCGGACGCCACTTACCAACTAGACGTGGGACGAGAGCTGGACATTGTCACCGCATATCGTCCCCCGCAGCCCCTGACCTGGCATATCAACCTTCTCCTCCCCTCTCCTCCCCTCTCTCTGCCTGTATATCAACCCTCCAGTCAATAGTCAACAATCAACAATCAACAATCAACAGTTAACAGACGAACCGTCTGTAAACAAGGGAGAGAACCTTTCTCTCCTTTGGACCTTCAGACTTTGTTTTTATTATGGCATGTGTGCTGTTGTCTGATGTTACGTCTAATGTTACGTTTAGTAGTGATTGTAGCACTGGAGTACTAGACGCTGTTGGGGATGTTAAGCAGGCTGGTGAAAAAAATAAAAAAAGGCTGCGTCGCTCCTCTTCATTTAATGGTTGTTGCTTGGATATCTCTGAGCAAACAACCATTAATGGGCCACAGCAGGATTTCAATAACAAAATCTTGCAGGGATTTACTAACGTTCAGCTCTCAATATCAGAGAGCAGCTTGAAGATAGAAGCCTTGGTGCAACACCTGCAAATCTTTCCTACATTCCAAGCTTCTCTAGACACGTTAGTAGCTAGGGTGGAGAAGATTAGCGAGGAGATTGGAATGGTAAAGCAACTGAATGAGCGTGTGACCGCAGTTGAACAAGTAATCAGTATAGTAGATAAGATTTCAACTGAAAACATCACCACCTTAAAGAAGCACGAAGAGGACCTTGGTCAGCTCAACAAATCGTTGAACGAACTCGAGGAGCGTACTCTATCGCTCGAGACCAAGGTTCTAATAAACAATCTACTTCTAACTGGTTTAGAAGAAGTCGGAAGAGACGAAGACTGCTACAGCACGGTTAATCAGTTCCTTCATGACCACTTGGGGATAGACCATGAACTCGCGATTGAAGGCTGCTATAGATTGGGACGCTATCACAGAGGACAGCAAAGACCTATTGTGGTGACCTTCCTCCATCTATATGATAAAAACTCAATTAGAAGAATCGCTTACAAACTGGCTGGAAAACCCTTTGGAATAAGAGATCATCTCCCGAAGAAAGTAAACGAAAGAAGAAAAATCCTTTTACCTAAACTAAAGGATCTAAAGGAAAAATATGGTCGAAACGTATTCCTTAAAAATGACATCCTGACCTCTCCGGAAGGGTCTTGGAGGGTTGACAGTCAAGGCGTAATTGTTGCCCTCAGAGCACCGGACGAACAACGACCCTGGCGAAGTCAAGATCAACACCGACAGCAATCGAGTCGCTCTCAACCCTCACAACAACAAAAAAAACAACAACAGCAAACTCGACAACAACAACCTCACCATGAACAAAACATACAACGAGAACAACAACAGCCTCAACAGAACCAGCGTCAACAATTATGGCAACCTCAGCAACTACATCAGCGAGAACTACTGTATCGGTCTCAACATATCCAGCAAGAACTGAATGATCAAAAAAAACAATCTTACCAACCCCATCAAAAAAAAATGAATCTGCAACAACAGCGGTATCAACACGGACATGATCAACGGCAACAACAACGACAGCATCAACAACAAGAACAGCCTCAGCAACAGCCTCACCAACAGCAATACCAACAAGAACAACAAGAACAACAAGAACAACAACAGCAGGCTCCAGAACTATACCTACAACGACAACAAGTTTATCCCACGGGACCACCTCAACATTCGCAGCAACAACAACAATATCACCAAGAACAATATCAGCAACAACAGCAAATGCACCTGCAACCACAGCATCTTCAACATCAGCAGCATCAGTTGCCACAGCAGCAGCTACCCCAACACCAGCAACAACCTTATCACCAGCAGCTACAACTTCAGCAGCAGCACCACCAACACCAGCAACAACCTCAACACCAGCAGCCGCAGCATCCCTCTCATCATCATCAGCAGCAAATCCAACAACAACCTCAATACCAACAGCAGCAACTACATCAGCAGTACCATCAGCAACTGCAGCAGCAACCACAACCCCAGCTACCCCAGCTACAGCCTCAACATCAGCAGAAAGAACAACAATACCAGCAACAACAGATGCATCAGGAGGGTGGTACGACCTCGGCAGACTGCGTAACGCTCACGGTGCTGTAGGACAGTGGCATTAGCATAGGTGAACAAAACCAAAAACGCTTTTTAAGGTTAGCCTATGTAAATGTATGTGGCCTGGTGAGGAGAATGATGTATCCAGAGTTTGTTGATAAGATAAATTTGTTCGATGTTATAGGTCTTTCGGAAACAAAACTTAATAATGACAAGGTGGAAGATATCGATACTATAAGTATAGAACACTTTACCCTTTTCCACAAATTTAGACACCATAATAACAATAGTAGATCGGGGGGACTGAGTCTGGCCATAAAAAATGACCTAGTTGATAAAACTAAAATATTAAGATGTGACAATAATGAAATGATTTGGCTACAAATAGGAGCAGAAAACAATCCCTTATTAATTCTAATTATTTATACCCCACCCGAGAATTCCCCATATGCCCAATCTGATTTTTTCAATATTCTAGAAATGGAAATAATCGATAAAAGAAATATCACTAACAATATAATCATAATGGGTGATTTTAACGCTCATACCAAAGAAAGAGAAGATTACATTATAGACTCCATAACAAGTCCCCACGAACTCTATGTAGAAATAAGTGCCCAGACAGAAGAAACGCTTAAAAGAAAAGACATTCCACTCAAACGTATAAACGTAGATACGACAATACCGAATAACTGGGGCCGCAAACTAATCGAAACATGTAAAAACACAAACATGTTAATAATGAATGGAAGGAAGGGGTTACTGTCACATAAACCTACGACTACATTTAGCACAGTAATCGATTACGTACTAGCAGACAATGACCTTTTTCACAAAATTAGGAATCTAATAATCCACGACTTTGATCACCTATTCTCAGATATCCATTGTTTAATATCATGTGAATATGAGATTGAGATTGGTGGAGCAAATAAACCTAGAAATGCGAGTAGACAACTAAATAATACACCAGTGGTAGAGATCATTAAACCGTGGGTGCCAACTAAATCTAAGAACTATTTTGAAATGGTAGAAAAACAAAACAAAAACAGCATAAATCTGAAACTTGACGAATTACTAGAAAGAAGTGACCTTTGTAACTCCCCTGAAAACAAAAAACAAGAAATAAATAACATAGTAGAGGAAATAAATAAAATATTAACACAATCTGCAACTGAAATATTTGGCACAAATCGATACCCTAATGATAAAAATAACCTAAGAAAAAATAAACCCTGGTTTACACTTATATGTAGACAAAAACGAAGATTATACCTTAAAGCAAGAAGAATGAATAGTACCCTTAAAACCAAAGGCTCACTTGAAAGTTTAAAAACACACAGTAAAAACTACAAGCGTGAAATGAACACCGCTATAAATAAATATGAAAACAAAATGAGAAATAAAATAAAAAATCTGAAAGGAAAGAATCCAAAAGAATACTGGCGTATCCTAAAGGATAAAAACAGAAAAGAAGATTATAATGAAATTAGTATTGACGAATTGTTCCATTTTTTCAAATCCCAAAACGAAACGACAGACAACTGTTGCATGAACCCAATAAAAACCAATTTAACCGCACCTAACTTAGATACGACAAGACTTAATGGTGAAATAACATATAATGAAGTGTTATCAGCCATCAATAAAACAAGTAATAATAAAAGCTGCGGACACGATAAAATTTATAATGAATATATAAAATGCACAAAGGTTATAATGATACCCACATACGTAAAATTATTCAATGTTATCCTAAAAGATGGAATTTTCCCCGAAAGCTGGTCACTAGGGATGATATGTCCAATATATAAAAATAAAGGCAGCAAGGCAAAGCCCGAAAACTTTAGACCAATTACCTTATTATCATGCTTAGGTAAACTATTCTCATCCATTCTTAATGTACGAATGGAGATGTTCCTTGAAGAGCACAACTTATTAAACGAGAATCAAATGGGTTTTAGAGAAGGTTATTCCACAACGGAAGCATCATTTATACTATATGCGCTGAGCTTTTTAATAAAAAATAAAGGTGACAAACTGTTCTGTGCATTCATTGATCTAAAAAGAGCTTTCCCGTCTATTAAAAGAAAATTACTCTGGGCGAAAATGTTAGATATAGGCATAGATGGAATTTTCCTTAAATGTATACAGGGGTTATATAGAGATATTAAATCGACAGTAAAATTAAATACAAACCTGTCACCGTTATTTAACTGCGAAGCAGGACTAAGAGAGGGAGAACATCTGAGCCCTCTATTATTTTCTATGTTTATTAATGACTTAGATTCTTATTTAGAACTAAAAGGCGCAAGTAGCTTAACTATCAGCAACGATAACAACGCAGATTTACTAAAAATATTCACATTATTATATGCTGACGACACAGCAATCCTAGCTAAAACCGCAAAAGAATTACAGAAAAACTTAAACATTTACAGTAACTATTGCAAGGAGAACCACTTAAACATAAATGAAGATAAGACAAAAATAATGATATTCGGTAGAAAGGGGAGGGTAGGAAATCAGAAATTTGTACTAAATAATAATATAATAGAAATAGTTTCTAAATTTAAATACCTGGGAATAATCTTCTCAGCTAACGGTTCTTTCTCAGAACACAGGAAATATTGTAAGATGAAAGGTACTAATGCTATGTTCAATCTTCTCAGAAAATGCCATACACTAAGCTTGCCCATAGATAGTCAAATTGATCTATTTGATCAAACAGTACTACCTATACTAACCTACGGTTGCGAACTATGGGGTATGGAAAATTGTGACATTTTAGAAAATGTTAGACTAAGATATTTTAAGATGATTTTAAAATTGAACACAAAAACACCAAATTATGTAGTCCTAGGCGAAACAGGCAAACTCTATATAAGATCATTTATTAAAAAAAGAATGTTACACTTCTGGATCAAAATAGCGACCGGCAAAGAAAGCAGGATTTCTAAAATAATTTATAACATTTTACTTAAAGAGCACCTGGTTGAAAAATGCAAATGGTCCGCCAATATAAAGTTACAATTGGAACAACTAGGATTAGGATATATTTGGTTAGAACAAGATATAATAGACACTAAACTTTCAAAATCAATAATTAACTTACGTATAAATGATCAAAGTAAACAAGAACTTTATGAGAGTATGCAAATAAGCAATAAAGGTAAATTATATAGCGCTCTAAAATATAAATCTGACTGGGAAAATACTCCACCCTTTTTAAATAAATTACATCTGAAAGAAGCTATCTATATACTAAAAATACGAACAAGTAACAATAATTTCCCTGTTGAACTGGGTCGCCACTCCAGAATAGATTATAATTTAAGATTATGTCCCTTTTGCTTAAAAGATATAGGAGATGGATTTCACTATTTACTCCAATGTGTACACTTCAATGCCCAACGAAAAATGTATCTAAAAAAATATTACTATAACAGACCTAATGTAGAAAAAATGTCGGAACTGCTTAATTCTAGCTCTCTAAAAGAACTTAAAAAACTAAGCATATTTTCAAAAATATTAGTATCTGCTTTTAAAAAATGAGAAAAAGGTTAGAAATGTTTAAGTATTTTAACTTGTTGGTTTGTCACTATGATATTGAGAGATAGTCGTAGAAGAAATGTAATATACTAAGCCGCAAGAAAAATTGTGAATGATTTCTTAAATGTTTGTTCTCACTATGTTAATGCCGTGCAGGTCTAATGAAAGTGATTTACCTGTATGTCTATGTTAGTAAATTAAGTCGTTGTTTTTTTTTTTTTTTTTTTTTTTTTCTTTGTTAGTTTTTTCCCCCAAAAAATTGTGTTATAAACTAAATTATCCCCCCTGAATTTTCTTTTAGGATACCTTTAATTAATAAAATTTTTATTACTTTCATTTTATTACTAATATTGGTTTTACTATTATTGTTCAATTTATTATTCACAAATGCTATAATTTTCTTATGTTTTTGACTATGCCTTTATTGTACCTATGTACTATGTGGCAAAATAAATATTGTTCATTGTTCATTGTTCATTGAGGAAATTTGGGTACCTGGAGTCGGAGTCGGAGTCGGCAAATAATGCACCGACTCCGACTCCTACTAAATTTAGATTGGAAAAAGACAGGGCTACATTTATTTAAAACAACCGATCAATAGGCCTACTGAAATTAGTGAAATGAGAAAGTAAAATATCTGTTTCTTTTTCTGAGTCCCCATCCCTACTCCAGATCCTATCCCATACTTCGTTGAAAATGTAAAATAAAATGAATTTATTCCCATACAATTTAAAGCGCTCCAGTTCAACCAAGCTACGTGCAACATAAAATGTATGATTTTACAGAATGTAATATGAATTAACTTAATTAACGGCCTTTTTCTGAGGTAGGCCCTATGTGGAAGGCAGGGCGAGACCACGAGGGGCCCCACATAAAATTGGGAACAGGGCCCCTACATTAATTTAGGAACAGGGCCCCCACAATCCTAAATACGGCCCTGGTGGCAATATTTATACTTTTCATAGTGTTGCGTTCTGCTTAGGGATATTTATTAAAAGAAAACCGGAATACCGGATTTCGGTTTTGAAACCGAAAACCGGTTTTGATTTTCAAAACACCGCACTGTGCTTTATTATTAACGGCACTTTTAAATACATATTCTTTTGATTCCCTTTCAACACATTATTTTACAAGTTATCATATATATATATGCCACTTCATATGCTTCTTAATATTATGGTCAACGATAATCGGTAATTTGATTATCACTATTGAAAAATTGAAAGCTATTATCAATTTTAATCAATTAGCCCATATTTTTTAGTTCCAAAGAATTTTATGGTAAAGAGTACAAAATCATATTGTATTCACACAAATCAACCCCTTGAATGCCCTGCAAACACTAATTAAGTTTGAAGTATTTTTCAAATAAAACTACAAAATTACGCACATTTGGCTGTTCCGGCATGTGACTTGTGACATTGCGCGGGGGGTGGGGGGAGGGGGAAATCGAAATCCGATTTTCAACCGGTTATGTAGAACCGATAACAGGTTTTAACATCCCTAGTTCTGCTGTTACAGGGCACGCAGCGCCCATGTGTAACCTAGCCTCTCACGGGTAAGGGATTAACCGTTTGTCCCTTGGAGTCGCCGATCGTGACCTCTACTGATCATGCCCCACGAGAGGGGGGTACAGACGGTATGCCGTACCGGGGCCCTCAAGAGTTTAGGGGGCCCATGAATATTTAAAATTAAATACAGTAGACTGTTGGCTTTCCAGCCAGAAGTCCTGTGGTAATGACATGTAGATGTATGTTGCCTTTCTTTCCTTCAAGGAATGTACAAAATACATTCGCATATTAATACAGAGGAGTCGGAGTCGGGGAGTCGGAGTCGGAGTCGGAAGCAAAAAAAAATGAGGAGTCGGAGTCGGAGTCGGAACATTTATCTACCGACTCCGCAGCCCTGGATATTATACTGCAAGTTGACTCAAATAGCGCTGAGGGTTGGCAGCGCTATTTGGAGGATTTACTTTAGGATATTATACTGCAAGTTTACTCAAATAGCGCTGATGGTTGGCAGCGCTATTTGGAGGATTTACTTTAGGATATTATACTGCAAGTTGACTCACATAGCGCTCGGGTACTTTAAATGAAATAGGTCATTGTGTTGGCCACATAATCCTTAACCGCACAATTCAACCGTATGTTTGAAGTAAAATATATCGCTAATAAAAAAAATATTAAAGTCTCTTTTTTTTTGGATGAAATTGTACCACGGAGTAAGTAAAGCAGCTTTCATGCATTTTCCGTGGCCACTAAAGTCATTAAGGTTTTGAACCCGGGACTTTCGGAAAGGCAATCCCAGCGCGCTTCCACTAGACCAACATGATTTACCTGCTCGATAAGAAACCCAACAGTATACATTCAAAATGGTGTATTATTTTTCCTCGTATTCAGAGATTAGCGACGTCACGTTTACTTAAGCCTTGTCTCTCAATGTTTACATCAATTCATGACCTGACCTTTCATGCCTGCATTCCAACTGGACAATGATCGTTAATTTCATACGGTCGTCTGTGTCAAGAGTGTTGAAAAGAAAGAAAAAAACACGAAATCTCTGGAATAAAGCTGACGTTAGACCCAATTAAAACTGTTCAGACAAAACGATAATCAATAAAAGAGCGAATGCCAAGAAAGTTGAGTTTTTTTTTTTAAAACGTCTATAAGTGGAAGCTTCTGTAACTAGATAGTTTGACCAACGTAAAAAAAAAAAGTTTACGGAAATTACCGAATAATCGGAATTTACCGTTACGTCGAAGACTAGCAATAACATTGAAATAAAAATTGATCAGCATTCATTGCATCTTTTGCTTATTGTGGTTCATAAGCTCAAAGCGTCAGCTGTTCTATTCTCCAGTATTAGTTTAGTATTAGACCGTTAACAATGAATGTTTATTTTTGCGAACTCCGCCTTAATGGTTCGCCGAGAAACATCCATCCATTCTGTAGGTTTTTCTGATTGGTCTGTCTTGTTTTAATTATACTTTATATTTCAACTATGAAGGTATGTTAAATTTAAATCACTTAAAGTAATTCACATTTAGCAAACCAATTAATTTAATTCCAATCTTAGTAGTTAACATAATATATTGTCTCAATATTTGGCCAAGCTTTAACATAATGGCAGAATATTGGGCTAATATATCTAGGTGTTAGGGTACTTTCCTAGTTCTAAGTAAGAACATAACAAGTTGATTTTTTTTTTAAATAGCGAGTGATAACTACATAGATTTATTTGACATTTTGATTATTACCAATTCCGTAAAGTGTTATGACCGACTATATTAAGTAGTTTGCTATAAATTCCGGCTAGGTTTCAGTTGACATAGAAGATAAAAAAATACAACAAATAGCTTGTCTTATAACAATAATTATAATCAAGATTACATTCGTACAAATACAACAGTCTATACGTTTTTTTCTTTGTGTGTGTGTTTGTGTGTGTTTGTGTGTATTCTCTGTGTGAACAGTTATTTTAAAATTTAGTTATTCACAACTAAACTAGTCCTCAACCAAAAACAATGAAAAATGTAAAACAAAATCTGTTAAACCAAGGAACAAAATATTTCAATGTAAATTAATCTGTTTGACGAGACAATGCTTAAGGCCATTGTTTAACCTCTCTATAGAGTTGTGAGTTATTTGAGTTGTAACGGAAATAAAACCCGAGAGGTCAATATCAACAAGACAGACTGATTCTTCACAATGAAGAATAAAGAGTTGTGAGTTATTTGAGACTGAGCCAGAACAGAACCGGATGTACAATAAAAAAAATATATCAACAAGACAAACTCAAACTTTGACATGAATTTCTTTGTCTAATTATTAGGCTACCGGAAACGGTCAAGTCGTTTCTTTTTAGATACTGTTGGATATTTGTTCCTGGGACTGGAGAGTGTGCATGAGTCTACCCAGCTCTGATAAGTATGTGACTTTAGTTGAGGGTAAAGTAAAGGTGGCTGGGCATCGTGCTGGCCGCACAATATCCTGGTATGCTATAGAAACTGGTGAACGCTGCTTCACCAGCCATATGAATCAATTTGTTCCGATGGATTTACTTTTTGTGTGTGGATATAATTGACGTATAGTTTAAATGACGGGTTTTGATATAGAACTACATCCTACTAAAGGTCACAATGCGAAATGATATAAAAGAAATAGAAATAAATATACACAAGCAGTAGGTCCTATATTTATTTCTTATGGATTAATGTTTTGTTTAAAAAAATATACTGAATTTTTTTTTTCTTATATCATCTTCTGCCAAAATTAGATAGACATGGATTGCCTGTGTACTACCTGTCATGGATACTTTATTAAAATACGGCTACTCCTCTATATTTTATTAAACTTAATGTTTTTTGATTAAAGGAACGGCTACTCATCTATATTTTACCGTAATATCTGACCGTAATAACGACTTAGTATTACGTTTAAAAGGCATTTAAAATTGGGACAATACGATCCGTAAAATTATTATTTAGAGACCAACAAACTCACTAAAAATCTCTAATGATGGTTCTCAATCCATTTCTTATAATAGCATCCTTGTTACTTATATAGACATAACAGCGTTAAAATAAAAACAGTACAAATAAAAAGTCAACGGGCCATTTAAAATGACCACACTTGTGAACTAATAATGACCTCCATAATAAAAGGGTGTCGAGGTGACTTTTGCCCAGAAAGGCCAACGTGTATCCAAAAAATGGATTTCCTGTTAAAAGGATGGGGGAGGGGGACACACCATTTTGTTTTTTTCAATATTGTATTACATAGCAATATAAAATGTCTGGAATGATGCTGCAAGTTCCCCCGCCCCTCGTGATACACAGGGAGGCATGCGCAACCCCTGACACAAACATACATTATAGATATATAGGCTGCATTATCATTTTATTATTATATAATTATATTATATAGAGAGTTTAAAGACTATAAATGTTTGTAAAAAAATAGCATGCACCAAATGTTGTAATAAAACCAGGAACACACCTACAACATTAATCTCGCCTTTTAATGGTTGTTAGTGATCTCATTAACAAACGCAAACTCTTTGTGTGTCTGAACAAATAAAGTACGGGCACTTAACTATTTGTTTTGTTGGAAATGTTCTATACTGTGACGTCACGACGACTATTTAGAACTGTTCTGTAAAGTAACGTCCCGCTCCCTCTGCTTGTTTACTCTGAACTTAACCAAGCGCCCAGTCAGTTGTGTGTCAATACGTCATTATCCACACTGGTACACTGGCTTCTTTTTACCCTAGAACTTGGGTAATAGTACTTGCTATTATCACAGAACTCGACTGTGATACTTGTAACATCCCAGTTTTCTTTAGGTTTTTTCTATGTTTTGCTTGTAAGATGTTTTTGTGTGTCTTTTCATTTTCTTTAAAATTATTTTCACTCTTGAATAGCTTGATCTAAATTTAGTTCCGTGTTGTTCTTATGTTGACTTGATTTTTTTTTCTATGGTTCAAAATGTCCACGTTTCTGTGTTGTTGTTTTTTTGTGTGCAAGCTGACTACTCTAATTGTTTAAAAGTAAATAGATCTAAATGCATACGTGTAAGAATCAAAGGTTATTTTTTGGTAAATGTGAGCTCAGGCCTTATGGTATCTGGCTTGGTCTAGTCAATATTAGAGTTGGTCTAGTACATAGTACATATCAGTCTTGGTCTAGTCCATATTTTAATTGGTCTAGTACATATCTGACTTGGTCTAGTCAATATTTGAGTTGGTATAGTACATATCTGACTTGGTCTAGTCAATATTTGAGTTGGTATAGTACATATCTGACTTGGTCTAGTCAATAATTTAATTGGTCTAGTCTCAGTTTATCTCTATATCCGACTAGGTCTTGTTGATACTCTAATGTCATGTTGATTTCTTCTAGGGCATTCTCGTCCCGTCTATTGCATTTTATTCTCGTCAATGGCAACTATTAAACTTCAATGTCAATATAAAACTCTTCAAAAAATTGAAAAAAGTTGTCAAACTCCAGCAAATGCTATACTTGAAATAAGTCGAAAATATTGTTTAAAGTGTGTTGCCGGAAGTAAACCCGAAGTTAGTCGATGCAATGAACACAAAAGACTTGTCAATGAAAATTACCCAAGATTACCCAACAAATAATTTAAAGCTGGAGAATTAAATGAGAAATGTACAATTGTGTAGCTTTATCTTTAAATATTAAAAAAAAAGTCAAAATATATAGACCGCTGTTAGGTAAGTAAATACAATGTTGAAAGTTTGATATGTAGTTAGATAGGCTGATAGATGTGTAGGTAGACATGTAAGCAGATAGAGAGATATGTAGGATGAATGAATGATCGGTGGATAGGTAGGCAGATAGATAGGCAGGTTGATAAATATGTGAATAGCTAGGGAGAGAGTAGGATAGGTGGATAGGTAGGTAGATAGCCAGATATATGGATAGGTGGATAGGTAGAGTGATAATAAGATAGAGCGTATGTACACAGCTGAATTGATAGATATATATATATAGGTAAATAGATTGATATAGACATAGATGATTAGACAAGATGCCTGATTGATATACAGATAAATATATTGATAGATAGAAAATAGATAAATCAATAGATAGCCAGATAGAAAGTAGATAAATCAATAGATAGACGGATAGAAAGTAGATAAATCAATAGACAGACAGATAGAAAGTAGATAAATCAATAGATAGACAGGTAGAAAGTAGATAAATCAATAGATAGACAGATAGAAAGTAGATAAATCAATAGACAGACAGATAGAAAGTAGATAAATCAATAGACAGACAGATAGAAAGTAGATAAATCAATAGATAGACAGATAGAAAGTAGATAAATCAATAGACAGACAGATAGAAAGACAAAAACTTTGTACTTTGGTCCGTTCACAAAAGTTCAAACAACATCAAAGGCCTGGGGGATGAGGGGAGGGGGAGGCTTTCAGCTTGGATAATCAAATATTTGTTAATGTTTCCTGTACAGGTCACCAGTAGTGAAACTAATCTACATCTATCACGTGACCCAGGCACGCACGCACATTGGCTGGTTTCCTCACTCTAACCCCTCCTTTTCCCAGAGGGAGGCCATCGCCCCTTAGATCTATGACCAACGTAATCTAGCACTTCGCTTAGACGACACCGCACAAATTACACTGGGATAATTAAATAGTCATTAAAACCAATCTACAGATGGCGCTCCACTCCACACGCCGGCTAGCACTGCCTCAACTGATCTAATTCAGCTATCCTAACCAAATTTGGAGAAGGAAGGATAAGGGCCGAAGGGAGTAGACGCCCCTGACTTCCGCAATCATCACCATCTTGTGTCTTCATAGGCCACGCCTACACTTACACACGGGGGAGTTAGTTGGGGGGGGGGAGAGAGGGAAGGGCAGCTGACCTATGTATTGATTACATTGATGAAGTCACTCATTACATCAAAGCGTGAGCGACTTCCGTCGTGGTCTGAAGACAAATTCTCACATTTGGAAGTAGGTATGTGTTAGAAGGTTAAAAAAAAATCCGCCTCGGGGTTACACAGGAACCATAACTCTGTCAGATAGTGAGTTATAGCAAGGTATAAATAGATAGTTACATTTGAAGATAGAGAGCTTGATAGATAGATATATTCAGAGATGCATTTATAGATAGATCAATTGATTAACATAGAAAGTGTAGAGTCTAGAGGCATTTGTATATGGAGAATTTGATAGATAAATACATTAATATGTGCATAGGTGGATAGATAGAATAGATAGATTGAGAGATAGATATATTGATAGACAAATACATTGATACATGGATAGATAGATATATTGATAGACAAATACATCGATACATGGATAGATAGATATATTGATAGACAAATACATCGATACATGGATAGATAGATATATTGATAGACAAATACATTGATACATGGATAGATAGATGTATTGATAGACAAATACATTGATACATGGATAGATAGATATATTGATAGACAAATACATTGATACATGGATAGATAGATATATTGATAGACAAATACATTGATACATGGATAGATAGATATATTGATAGACAAATACATTGATACATGGATAGATAGATATATTGATAGACAAATACATTGATACATGGATAGATAGATATATTAATAGACAAATACATCGATACACGGATAGATAGATATATTGATAGACAAAAACATCGATACACGGATAGATAGATATATTGATAGACAAAAACATCGATACATGGATAGATAGATATATTGATAGACAAATACATCGATACATTGTTACGAAACGTAAATTCCCTACATTGTAATGTTAATAAACCAACTAAATCATTTAAGCGAATTGCGTTTAAACGATATAAAATATTTCTCAGCTCAAGGTTTCCCCCGGGTTTTTCCTAACCTAATTTGAGCATTATTGTTTTTTTATTAACCTCGATAAGAACATGGACTGCCCACGCACCTACAGCGTGTCAAGGCCGTCCGGTCTCTCCTTATTTTGTTAGAGCATTATTGCTTGTTCTTAATAAAAAACAATCTGATCACGCAGTCAGCACGCAGGCTTGATTAAAATTCTCGTGTCACTAGGCTGGCTGGATTTTCCAACGATTGACCCGTAATATATTTCTACGCGATTCGACATTTTTAGTTTTAGTTCTTGGCGTACATTCGATCTAGTAACATCAAATATTCTCCGCTCTGAGTATCGTTTCTATTTAAGTTGTATTATGGAAAATTTATTATTCTACTATTAACTACAATGCTATATGTTCACTGAGGATATTCATTACTAATTGGAATATGTGTATTTCTTGATTGTGTATATAATATTATTTGGATTCCTACTGGATTGATGTTGTAAATTAAACCAAATTTATCGTTGCTTTCTACACAACTTGGTTAACGTCAATATATCAAAGTTATCTACATGTGTGTATGTCTAATATTTATTCAACTATATTAATAATCTACACTACCACTCGACATCGAGGTTCTTGCTGTATAATATGAGCCACATAAATAATTATACATGAAGTAAATCAACTGAAAACTCTAAAACTACGCTATGTGAATTGCCAGGGGATTATAAGAACCAGGAATACTCTAGACAACTACAAATAAACTTCAGAATGATATAATAAGATCTTCACTAATACAAGGATACTCACACTAACAATAACAATACTATAACTATCATTTTCATAAATTGAATGGGGGCTCTAGCCGTAATAACATTATAAATTATAATTATACTTGTGTGATATAAATAGAAGGTCTCATCCATAATTTATTATGGTGAATAAATTGCCTTGTAATAAAATGGGTTTTGCTCGTCAGTGATTTACTAACAAACGTTTAGAGGATTTACTTCAACTTCAGGAATCGTTATACTATTTACACAAACTATTTACAACTGCCGTAATACATACTCGTAACTTGGATGGATTGTGTTGGAAAATATGAACAATATACAATATACTAAAGATTGTGATTGAATTGAACATTGCTATTGAGAATCGGAAAACTTAACTATTCAGCCTGGAAAATTATCCTGTGTATTACCTTATCAAACAAAGTAACTCTAAGAAAGTATTATTTTTATAACCTTGTTGTGACAAATCTGAACTGTGTGGTGTAGTGAATTATTCAAAGGACAGAAAGTAAGTTGGACACTTTTATTGTATTATTAACAAGATTTACGGTAACTTTTAATAATATAAAATGGAAGCCACAAATAATCTTACATTGGATCCAGAAATATTTGATCTAACCTCAGAACAGCTTAATAAAATGTCAATGATACAATTAAAAGAATTGGCTAAATCATTGGGCATTTCTATCACAGAAACTAGGCCATCAAAAACTAAATTACTTCAAGAGGTAACTGAGTGTTTAAGAAAACAAGGTACACTAATTATTGAAGAAACTACTGCTAATGATAATATTAATGATGAATCAGATGATGAATTACCTTTTCCTATAACACAAAGAGTGAAGCATACAACTGGTGAATTAAGTGAAGAATTGAAATTTAAACTTGAGTTAAGAAAGATGGAATTGGAGATGGAAAGAGAAAGAGAAAACAAGAGAATTGAGATGGAAAGAGAAAACAAGAGAATTGAGTTAGAAATAGCAAGAGAGAAAATAGCAAGCCAAGAAAGAATTGAGCTAGCAAGGTCTCGTACGTCAAATCATTCGAATGCAAGCTCTGAAGCAGATGCAGAACTGTATAAGTTTAAGAAACATATTCCAGTTCTTGAAGATAATTCGGTGGAAGAGTTCTTCATGATTTTCGAGAGAAACGCTAGGGACTATCAATTTCCCGAGGGCAAGAAAGCTATACTTCTACGCTCAGCTCTGAACAAAGGAAAGGCACTTGATGTTGTATTAAGTCTTACTGAAGAGGAATTGTATGATTACGAACTGATCAAGAATAGAGTACTGCTAAGTTATGCACTAACACCTGAAAAATATAGAAAAGTGTTTCGTGAGTCTAAGAAAGAACAGGAACAATCCCATGTTGATTTTCTAAGACAGAAAAAGAAATATTTTGAAAGATGGATTCGATCCAAAGGCGTAAACAAAGACTTTGATAAATTAGCTAATCTTATGCTAATGGAAGACTTTAACAATAACATCAGAGGTGATGTAAGAATACATTTAGCAGACAAAGGTGTAGAACAAGTAGAAACAGCAGCAGTAATGGCAGACGAATATGTTATTATCCATTCCAGCAATAAATTTACAACAGTTGATAAATCAAAATTCCAGAATCGAGATATGAAGGTAGAAAAGAAAACCATAAATCCAAATGAATCCTATCAATCAAAGAGACATCAGCAGAGCAATGAAGGTCCAACAAATTCCAAGCCAACCTGTAGCCATTGTAAACGAATTGGACATACTAAGGAAAAGTGCTGGATATTGAACGGGAACCCGAATAAAAAGAATGTTGTCTTATCGTATGTAGCAATGCCAAAGCAAAGAACTCATGTAAATGTAAAGAAGGATGTTAGAACGCAAACAGAGATACCTAGTGCTAATGCAGATAACCTGACAAAACACACGTATCTTGGAAACTTGAAACCAGAAATAGTTCCTGAAATAGAGACAATGGTTTTCAATAATTCTAATTCTAATCTGAGTTCCAAGGAGTCTATATCAGATAGAACCACCATGAGTACTAAACATACCTCTTACAAAAATAACTTGGATACAGATCCCATCGATACTGAGATACCAAGTAATTGTTTGCCATTCATTGAAGAAGGTACCGTGTCATCCATAATAAATGGTGTCACTAGTGAAAAGAACATCAGAATACTCCGTGATACAGGGGCTGAGGTTTCACTACTTTTAGAGAATACTGTTCCTACGTCACAATCGACATATACAGGACAGGATCTTACTATTCAAGGTGTATCAAGGAAAAATGTACAAGTTCCTTTGCATCAAATACAGCTGAAGAGTGCGTACTTCACTGGAAATGTAGTTGTGGGTGTATACAAATCACTTCCGTTTAAAGGCGTTTCTTTAATACTGGGAAATGATATTGCTGGAGATGTGGTGCATTCCATATCCAAGAAAAAACAATGCCTTAATAAAAGTGAGAGCTTTATCAAACCTATATGCATCGTCACTAGAGGTGTGGCCCAACAACAAAAGTCTGTCGAAACCATGTCAAAGTCAAAAATAGAACCAGAAATTGACCTACAGGCATTTTTCCTGGCTGACATTTTGAGTGGTCCCTCAGTCAAGACTACTGAAAGTAATTTGTCACCTCGACAATTACTCCTATTAGAACAGAATAGAGATTCAGGAATTAAACACCTGAAGAAAAAGGTGATAACTGAACAGGAGGCAGAAACTAAAGGAAATGGATTTTTTCTGAAGGAGGGAATATTAATGCAAAAATGGAGAGATGTGAAATGTGATAATGACAATTGCAGAGAAGGAAGTCAGATTGTGGTACCAGCCATATATCGTAATGACATCTTACACATGGCTCATGACACACCATATGCTGGTCATCTAGGAGTGAACAAGACTTACCGTCGAATTCTTCCGTACTTCTATTGGCCTGGACTACATCGTGACGTCACAAAATACTGCAAGTCATGCAATACATGCCAGATAGTTGGTAAACCTAACCAGACTATACCGGTAGCACCTCTAAAGCCAATACCTGCCTTTGCAGAACCATTTAGCCACTTGCTAATAGACTGTGTAGGTCCTTTGCCTAAAACAAAGACAGGACACCAGTACTTATTCACTATAATGTGCACTGCCACGAGATATCCTGAAGCTATTCCGCTACGCACCATTAACGCAGATAAGATATCTGACGCACTGATTGCATTTTGTTCAAGATACGGTCTTCCAAAGACTATACAGTCAGACCAAGGATCTAACTTTACATCAAAGCTGTTTAACCAGGTCTTAAAGAAACTAGGCATCCAACATGCAACTTCAACTGCGTACCATCCGCAAAGCCAAGGTGCCCTAGAAAGATATCATCAGACTCTGAAAACCATGCTCCGCACATACTGTTTTGAGAACACTGAAGACTGGGATCGCGGTATTCCATTCGCTCTTTTCGCGACTAGAGAAACTGTGCAGGAATCTCTTGGATTCAGTCCGTTCGAGTTAGTGTTTGGACATTCAGTTCGAGGACCTCTAAAACTGTTGCAGGAAACCTTGTTAAATTCTGATGAAGAGACTGGACTCGTAGCTTATGTGGAACAATTTAGCAATAGAATCTATCATGCTTTTAATCATGTTAAAGATAATCTTTTGCAGGCTCAGAAAAGAATGAAAGGGTACTATGATGTCAAGGCCAGATCCCGATGTTTCCATCCTGGTGATAAAGTCCTCATGTTGACCCAATTGTCTGGACAACCCCTGAGTGCAAAATATACAGGACCATATCAGGTTTTAGATAAAATCAGTGATGTAACATACCTTGTAAAAACCCCTGATAGAAGGAAAACACAGAGACTGTGCCATATAAACATGCTAAAACCTTATGTTGTTAGGGAAGAACAAACTGACATTAGGCCAGTGAGTGCTATCAAAACTGTTGAAACACCCCCGCCTAAATTTAACAAGACAATCATAGAAAGTAAACTTCAAAACACTGAAGCACTTAAAAACCTCAATGATAAACTGGCACATCTAGACTCAGGTGAACAGACTTCTATCAAGGGTTTAATCTATGATCATGTAAATTTGTCTAGTGATGTTCCTAACAAAACAACTTTGGTTACCCATGATGTAGTTTTTAAAGATGATAAGGTTAAACCTGTCAAACAACATCCTTATAGGGTTAATACCATACAACTTAAGAATAACTTACGTATTGGTAAAAGATCACATCGTCGCGGACACCCTATCGCGCATGTAACAAATGTATAAGGGGATAGATAACTTCATGTATATATTCTGATAATCCTAACTAAGAGAATTGGATCATTTAAAATATAAATGCATGAATATATGAATATGTTGTGATTATTTTATGCAATATCTTATGCCTTATTTTATGCCATGAATATTTCCATTTGCTAAAACAAATATTATTATTGTTGTAGGAAAAAAAAAAGAACCTAATAAGTTACTTATAATTATTATGGATTTATGAACATAATTCTTTCTTTATTAATAAGATAATGAATGAACAGAAATGTACATCCTTATTTTGAAACAATCAAACTATAGTTGTGATTATGTAAAAACCAAAATAGAGTAATGTGCATACACTTCACATGCTTACACACTTAAGATTAAATTCTTACTCTTAAGTTTATTTAAATATTAATTTCATTTAAGTTGAATTAATTAATGATTGAATTGTTTAATATGATAACATTAGTTATGTTGATTTTTACCTTATAAATAAGATGATGATGTTTATAAGGAATGATATCTCAGAGAGTATAATTTTTTTTAATAACGCGAACATGTGTTATGGTCTAAGGATAACTTGAGATCCTATATGATGAGGGTTTAATAGAATAAATTATTTCCCTTACTTGTCTTATTTAACGGACTACCCAGGTGGAGTCAGTTTTTTTGTATATTGTTTAGAACTAAAGTTAAGTGCAGGCGGTTCTAAAAGAAATTGCACACTTCTATTGTTTAGTATGCAATGTTCTTTTCCTTTTGGTATGGGCGACTGTTACGAAACGTAAATTCCCTACATTGTAATGTTAATAAACCAACTAAATCATTTAAGCGAATTGCGTTTAAACGATATAAAATATTTCTCAGCTCAAGGTTTCCCCCGGGTTTTTCCTAACCTAATTTGAGCATTATTGTTTTTTTATTAACCTCGATAAGAACATGAACTGCCCACGCACCTACAGCGTGTCAAGGCCGTCCGGTCTCTCCTTATTTTGTTAGAGCATTATTGCTTGTTCTTAATAAAAAACAATCTGATCACGCAGTCAGCACGCAGGCTTGATTAAAATTCTCGTGTCACTAGGCTGGCTGGATTTTCCAACGATTGACCCGTAATATATTTCTACGCGATTCGACATTTTTAGTTTTAGTTCTTGGCGTACATTCGATCTAGTAACATCAAATATTCTCCGCTCTGAGTATCGTTTCTATTTAAGTTGTATTATGGAAAATTTATTATTCTACTATTAACTACAATGCTATATGTTCACTGAGGATATTCATTACTAATTGGAATATGTGTATTTCTTGATTGTGTATATAATATTATTTGGATTCCTACTGGATTGATGTTGTAAATTAAACCAAATTTATCGTTGCTTTCTACACAACTTGGTTAACGTCAATATATCAAAGTTATCTACATGTGTGTATGTGTAATATTTATTCAACTATATTAATAATCTACACTACCACTCGACATCGAGGTTCTTGCTGTATAATATGAGCCACATAAATAATTATACATGAAGTAAATCAACTGAAAACTCTAAAACTACGCTATGTGAATTGCCAGGGGATTATAAGAACCAGGAATACTCTAGACAACTACAAATAAACTTCAGAATGATATAATAAGATCTTCACTAATACAAGGATACTCACACTAACAATAACAATACTATAACTATCATTTTCATAAATTGAATGGGGGCTCTAGCCGTAATAACATTATAAATTATAATTATACTTGTGTGATATAAATAGAAGGTCTCATCCATAATTTATTATGGTGAATAAATTGCCTTGTAATAACATGGATAGATAGATATATTGATAGACAAATACATCGATACATGGATAGATAGATATATTGATAGACAAAAACATCGATACATGGATAGATAGATATATTGATAGACAAATACATTGATACATGGATAGATAGATATATTGATAGACAAATACATCGATACATGGATAGATAGATATATTGATAGACAAATACATCGATACATGGATAGATAGATATATTGATAGACAAATACATTGATACATGGATAGATAGATATATTGATAGACAAATACATTGATACATGGATAGATAGACATATTGATAGACAAATACATTGATACATGGATAGATAGATATATTGATAGACAAATACATTGATACATGGATAGATAGATATATTGATAGACAAATACATTGATACATGGATAGTTAGATATATTGATAGACAAATACATTGATACATGGATAGATAGATATATTGATAGACAAATACATCGATACATGGATAGATAGATATATTGATAGACAAATACATCGATACATGGATAGATAGATATATTGATAGATAAATACATCGATACATGGATAGATAGATATATTGATAGACAAATACATCGATACATGGATAGATAGATATATTGATAGACAAATACATTGATACATGGATAGATAGATATATTGATAGACAAATACATTGATACATGGATAGATAGATATATTGATAGACAAATACATTGATACATGGATAGATAGATATATTGATAGACAAATACATTGATACATGGATAGATAGATATATTGATAGACAAATACATTGATACATGGATAGATAGATATATTGATAGACAAATACATTGATACATGGATAGATAGATATATTGATAGACAAATACATTGATACATGGATAGATAGATATATTGATAGACAAATACATTGATACATGGATAGATAGATATATTGATAGACAAATACATTGATACATGGATAGATAGATATATTGATAGACAAATACATTGACACATGGATAGATAGATATAAATGTTCAGTTTTATACATATATTGCTAGAAATACAGAAATATTGACAGATAGATATTTAGATAAACTGGTAGGTTGGTAGGTTCATACATAGATAAATAAATTGCTAGATGCATGGATTGAAAAATAGCTAGCTCGACACATTGATAGATAACTGGATAGGTAAATAGATTATGCATTGATATATAGTTAAATAAATAGATGGATAAATTGATAGATAATAAGATCAATCAATTTGTAACATAAAAAAAGCATTTCCGTTTATTGATTTGTTAATTAGTCTATAAAGATCGTGTAAAAAAACAGATAAAGAGGTGATGTTTACGGTCGATTTCATTGCACATATTGACCTAATGCCTACAGTGGCAAGGTGGATGTGGGGGGGGGGCAACTAAAGAAAACGATATAAGAGAAAGAGAAATAGAATGCTCAATGTGTCTGGACAACTACATTAGGTGCTAAGATGATCTTAAAGACACTTGACTTTAAAATGTAGGAACCCGTCTCAGGACCCAATCTCATTGGAACATCTAGGTGATAATCGTGGGTTTGAGTCTAGTGAAAGGGAAGTGGAAGGAAAGGTGTGGGGGGGGGGGCGGCACTCGATGGCACAAAGGCGCCGTCGTGGAGTCACAAATCATTGCACGAAATCAAGATGTTTAGAAATGTTACACATCATGTTCAAGTCGAATTAAGTCGATATATTCTCTTTTCCATGTCCGGGTGTCGTTGAGGGACAATACCCGGTAAATAAAAGGAGACGTGTTATGGCAGCGGATTAAGTGGCCAGCAGGGTGCGCATTTTGATGTGACTCCACGTGCAGTGTGAGTACTCCGGAATGTGTCACTCTCCCTATGGACACTTTATGCCCACCAAGCACTGGCGGCAGAACTTTAACCCAGGCCTTTTTATAACTTAATGCACGATCTTTTTATTTGTGGATGTAGTTAGTGTTATTCATACTCAGGATGCACTCACTATTAAATGACTTACAAAGATGTACAGTTTTTTTTTTAAATAAAACATTTCCGTTTATCGTTTCAAACAAGTTTCTTTTAATGGTACAGCTACGATCAAATCAATCGAAGTGTCTTGTTCTAATTCTTTCCACTCACAGAGACATACCTTTCCACTGGTAATGGCCTCACGACAATTATCACTCACAGCTAAACATAAGATAACGTCAGCACATGGCAGGGAATCTCTTAAATCTAACAATTAAGAGTTAATCACGATAGTCTAATTACTAAATGTTAAAAGTGCTGAATATGATGTCCACATAAATGATTAAACATGCAAGTAAACAGAGTGTGGACGTCGAAGTAAAATTGCAGAGCTATAATTGCAAGCGTCTGGAAAACTTAAGAGTACATGTACTTTCAGACGCACACAGACGCAAGACTGACAGTGAAGACAGTGTGTACTAAATGATTCTGCGTGACGTTTTATTGCTGGTCATAACTGGGTTGGGCCGTCCGTCAAATATGCGCGGATCAATCCAATAATTTAGGAGGAACTTAATTGTTAGTCACAAATAGTCGTTCCGAATTGTCTGTCCAGATTAGAAGCCTAAGACTAAATCGCTGTTTATAGGATCTAGGTAGGAAATGTCAAGAGATTGCTGACACCTCGATAAAGACAGGTTTAGAGTTGCGTCCCCTTTCTTACCTGTCAACCGTCTTCATCATCATATCAAAGCAAGCTATGACACTTAACATCAATAAGATACTGCCGACTTTCATTTTTTTAAATCAGATAGCCATTGCGCTGGTCATTGACTGCGCCGATATCCTTCAATAAACAATACGCGCGCAGGTATTGCATACACAGGGGAGATAAGCCAACCACAATATTGTATATGAATGACCGATTTTCACGGCACACCTTAAAATGGGGTCATTTTATCTTAAAACGTAGAAATTATTAAATGGGCTATCTGCTAATGTTGCGGACTAATTAATTTCCTGCCAATTAGTAGGACACATCGTAACAAGACGACAAGGATGTTGGGGGATAGGGGGATAACACGGAACACTGGCCTACAGACATTGAGCCGAGGGATTGGTGGTCAACCTTCATGAGTTGATAATTTGATATCAGTAAAATTGTTTATCAGGACTAGACGATCTCGGGATGAGTTGGTTTTTTAGGATGCAGGATATACAATAATATAATATAATATAATATAATATAATATAATATAATATAATATAATATAATATAATATAATATAATATAATATAATATAATATAATATAATATAATATAATATAATATAATATAATATAATATAATATAATATAATATAATATAATATAATATAATATAATATAATATAATATAATATAATATAATATAATATAATTAGTATTAACAATACTCAAGGAAATAAAGTTAAGAATTAAAGTGGTAATTATAAATTCGTCTTTTATTCCAACATAGAAATACTTCGAAATTATTGAATATAATACTCCAGAAATGCATACAGAATGAAAAGACTTGTATTATTCCATAAGCAGAGACCAATTCCTTACAAATTTTATTTCTCTTAGAGTTGAAGAGTACGACGCAAATATCTTATGTTCAGAAGAAGCGTCTGTAATGTATGCGATAAGAAGATATCTTCTGGAGTGGACTGATTCCCCCTGCGGAGTGTACGTACGATCTGGTGCGACAAAGCCTCTTATTATTGCACTTTCACACTACGTCTGGAGAAGAAGTTATACGGTTAAGTTGTCTCCCTGTGTACATCTCCTGACCTTAATCGTTACCTGATACGTGGCATCGATAAGCAACTTGTCTTATAGTTTCTGCACTTTCCCTATCTTAAAATCAAAAAGGAAACAAAACACACTGACTGGAACGACCAAGGGGGGTAACTCACAGCACGTTTCTAATATTATAGAAACATAGACTTTATAATGTGTATTTGTGAATGAAACACAAACTCTTTTGTGGATATTTCCATTTCAAAACATCATTTCAAATGTATGTCTTTTTCCAGATTTTATATGTTTTTCGATTGCAGAAAATAATTTTATATTCCTTTTTTTTTGTTCAGAAAACTAACTCATATAGTCTATAGTCATTCTTAAAAAAAAATATTTAAAAATATTTCTACTTCAGTCAATCATTTCCTAATAGCTACTCCAAACTATTTTTTTTAAAACAAGCCAATAACATGTGTGTGTGTTTGAAATGAAAGATCTACGAATTCTAAAAGTGTGGACTTTAAATTTATGACTGTAGGCTATGTGAATTATTAAGAAAGTTATGATCTTTAAATTGGTGTTCTACTTTTCCTTTTTAAAGCAAGCTAAAGACTCTTATTTGGAGGTCATTATTTTCTAAAGTATATTACCTGCAGTCATTTCCTTTTAAATATATAGGCCTATATAGAATATTATATAAAAAACAAACACTATCAATTTTACCTTCTATTTTTACATTGTAATTAAATCTTCATTTAAAAAGCCTGAATTAGATATCTAATATTTTTATCTCCAGCACTCAGGGTCCAGATATTCTTTTATTATTTAATCTAGCCAATATTTACTCAGAAGCCAGCTGTTTTCACGCGCTTCGACCTGAAAATCTCCTACCTGTCTACACGTATAGCAGACAGCAACACACAGACACCTGTACACACACAGACACGTGTACACACACACACACACGGACAGGCACCAAATCCGACCTAATGCTGTTTCCATCCCCAAACATTGATTGCCCACACAAACTAGATTGATGCTAACAACACAAATTGACTGTACGTTCTCCTAATCGATAGTTCAAACATAACAAGTTCGGACGTATAGCGGTGGATTTTTTTTAATGCAATATTTTTCTGGTATTAGTTTTAAAAGCCTTGTACCCTCCCTCTCCCCCAACCCCACTTACCTTTTTTTAACTCCCCCCCCCCCAACCCAGCCTCTCGGTACCTATCCCTTCCCCCACCCTCTAGCCCCATCCATCAACTTTACCGAAGAAAAAGCTCCCCATGTTAAAGCCCGTCAGATCGTGTACCGCGCCTTGTTAAAACGTATGCCCTGATCAGCAAGTGGTATTAAGGCTAGGTTTAAACAATGGAAATATTCAGAGCATTGACACGTAGCACTATAGTCTAACTTTATTTCAATATTTAGTACAATGCATAAAAATACAACAAAAACAAAAACAAGTGGAAGAATTAACACAATAATAATTTTCCATTGTGATAATGAAGAAATGTATTTAAAAAAATAACAAAATCTAAATTTAATTCAGTAATTCAGTATTTCGTTTGTCTCCCCTTTTAATAACACTTCAGTTAAACACGTAGGCTACAATGAATTTAATTGTATTGATGTTTTTAATTCTAATGGACTGCCAAGGCCAACGAAGGTTATATATAGAAGTAAAGTAGTCCCCGTCGGACCAAGTTGACCCATACGGCCGATGAAGTAACGTTCACCATTTTTTGTGGCCACGGCATACCAGTGGACTGTGTGGCCAGCACAATGCCCAGACGTCTTTAATTTACTCCAACTAAAGTTAGGTACCCATCAGAGCTGGGTAGATTCAGGGACATCCTCCAGACCCCGGAACAAATCCTTGCCTTCACCAGGATTCGAACCCAGGACCTTCGGTACGCCAGCCGAACACGCTGCCGCTCGACCATCTAGGTTAGATTGGTGTTAAAATTTATGTATTTTTTTTAATAAATATTGAAAACGGCACATTTTGTCTGGAATCTTTACTTTGAAGAGAAATTAGGTCATTTACTAAAACGTGGAAGCCGTGGCAACGAAAAAAAGGATAGGGAACACCTGTGGAGAAATGGAAAGATTGAGGCACACCTGTGGAGAAATGGAAAGATTGAGGCACACCTGTGGAACCATGGGAGGATTGGTGTAAACCTGAGGACAGTAGGAGAGATTTTGGCACACTCGTGGACAAATGGAAATTTAAAGCACACCTTTGGACAGTTGGGTTACTTGAGAAATACCTGTTGAAAGTTGGTGTGATTTAGGCACACTTGTAGACAGTTGAGTGATTTAGGCACACATTTTGACAGTTTGAGTAATTTAGGCACACCTGTCGACTGTTGGGGTAATTTAGGCACACCTGTAGACATTTGGGCATACCATTTGACAGTTTGAGTAGTTTAGGCACACCTGTAGACATTTGAGATTATTAGGGCACACCTGTGGACAATTGGAGTAATTAAGACACACCTATAAACAGTTATGAAAAACTGTTCTCAAATGACAAACACATTTAGGAGAAAATCATTTCACCATAACCACTTAACAATGGCATGAACATATTAAGGTGTTTTCTTCTTGTTTTCTTTGAATGATTGGAAATTAAACAAACAGAATCTGTTTGATAATTTCTGCAAGTTTAAAAGAGTACACTGCAGAAGTATTGAAATGTATGTGGATTTTTATATATAAATTTTGAATCCTGTTTTACCCCTGTCTATAGTAGAAAGCATTATTATTATAGTCTAAACACATTTAAATATAGTGATTTGAAAACATATTAATGAATCATGAATAACTGCTTAGCAATAGTCTAGTTGGGCCAAAGTTGTTTGGTACTCTTGGGTTTAAAACAGAAACTCACGTACTGTAAACACTAAATACCGGAACTGAAGGAATGTAAAGCTTTAAGTGCTCTACCCATTACACACACAAACAAAACAAAACGAGAAAAGCCTCTAACATTTTAACACGAAGTCAAAAACCAGAAGGTCAATTCAAAATGTTTCCAGACTTCCAGTAGAATCACTCAACAATTTAAAAAAAAAAAAAGCTTAATGAGTAAATAATCTTTTTTTCTGGGTTGCGAAAAAAAAGTGTACTATTATTTTTTCATGAGGGATTTGATGACTTTCTATAGAATGCCAAGGTGGGTTGTTTTTGGGGTCTGTTTGGGTTTTTTGTTGTTTTTTGTTTGAATATTGCTTGAATATTTATAGGGTGTGCATAGAACACGTGAGAGAGATATCAATTTCAACAGTCTCACAGCTACGTCACGCCACCCCCTCCCTCCCTCTTCCCCACCCCCTTGGCAAGCGTCACGCCCACATTCATTCTTATCAGCAATAATTGGACATGAAAGTCATACAGTTACCTTCCCGGCACGCACGCTGCCAATTTGTTTTAAATCAAGGTTTAGTGTAGTCCCGAGCATATAGATCTATAAGCAACCAAAATTATAATATTATTATCTAGTCTCTTGTAGACCCAAATGAAACTACATGTATTTTTAAAAAAGAAGAAAGTTTTTAACAAACTGAAAGTATCCTTTGCTGAAAACTGGTCCACAACGGGTTTGTATCACCAGTTTCTTTAGACATGCGAGGAAGGTGATTGTGTGTGCGGCAGAATGCATTTTTTTCTATAGGTGTTCTTATAAAGCCCAAAAGACCACGCCCCACAATCTGATCTTTTAGCCATACGTGGACATTTAAAGTTTTCCCAAAAGTCAAAATTAACAGTTTACGCTGACGTAAATACTTTTCTGGTTCCAGTTGAAATAGCCCGGGGTCGTCTGTCGTCCGTCCAGGACATAGGCTCTCAACGGGGGCGTTAGCGCACACCGGGGGGCGGTGAGAAGCTTTAGGGGGACGTTGACGTTTAAAGGGGCGAATGAAGGGTGGTGAAGGGCAAGTGGGCGGTACAAATGTCCCTGATATAATTTGAACACCTCAGCTATTTGAATCGATTAGTGTTTTTTTTAAAAATAAAATCGGATGTAAACGCTGCTAAATATATAATCATAGACTATAATATACATGGACCGCTTGCTTTAGTATTCCTGTTATATGATGACTCGAAACACTGATTTTCGGAATTTTCGATTCGTTGTTTCCTTTGCACATCCGTTTTATTGAATCGCTTTGATTTTCTCAATGAAAAATGAAAATTAAAATAGAATGCGGCGACCCTGGTTAGCTATGTGGTTAACGTATCGGTAGCCATACGGCGACCCTGGTTAGCTATGTGGTTAACGTATCGGTAAGCCATGCGGCGACCCTGGTTAGCTATGTGGTTAACGTATCGGTAAGCCATGCGGCGACCCTGGTTAGCTATGTGGTTAACGTATCGGTAAGCCATGCGGCGACCATGGTTAGCTATGTGGTTAACGTATCGGTAAGCCATGCGGCGACCCTGGTTAGCTATGTGGTTATCGTATCGGTAAGCCATGCGGCGACCCTGGTTGGCTATGTGGTTAACATATCGGTATGCCATGCGGCGACCCTGGATAGCTATGTGGTTAACGTATCGGTAAGCCATGCGGCGACCCTGGTTAGCTATGTGGTTAACGTATCGGTAAGCCATGCGGCGAGCCTGGTTAGCTATGTGGTTAACGTATCGGTAAGCCATGCAGCGACCCTGGTTAGCTTTGTGGTTAACGTATCGGTAAGCCATGCGGCGACCCTGGTTAGCTATGTGGTTAACGTATCGTTATGCCATGCGGCGACCCTGGTTAGCTATGTGGTTAAATTATCGGTAAGCCATGCGGCGACCCTGGTTAGCTATGTGGTTAATGTATCGGTAAGCCATGCGGCGACCCTGGTTCGATTTTACATTTAGTCTATACCTTTTTTCTACCTTTTTTAAATTTCAATTAACATTATTTATACAAAAAACAGCTATCTCTTCTTTGTAGTTTATACATTGTTTTATCTGTAGCTTATACAGGCCTTTTTTATCAACGAAGGGGATTTAGCTTGTTTGAAATAAAACACTCAAGCCACTCCATCAACATTCAAAGAAGAATTTAATAATTGAAATTATTTACAATAATTAAATTACAGTACACTTGTCGATAATAAGTAGCTTATCTAACATTCTGCAAAAACAAAATAAAAACATACAATTACACATCTTAGTGCCTCATAAAGGTTTTGGTGCAGAAAGTGCTGGATTCAATTTTTTTCCGAAGAAGATGCTTTAAAAAAATTGGTACTTTAAATTTGTAGAGACTACTAGAAAACAAATGATCTCTAAACTATACTAAATAACTCTAAATAAATTGTCGATACAATTTTTAATACAACATGACAGCTATTTAAACATGCTAAGCACCTATAACACAGTATTAGTAACATTAGAACATCCAAAAATAAGGAGAATGTTTAGGTGATAAGATCATTGAGCTGACAAGCATGTTGTGGAACGGGACCATCAGACGGTGGTTCCAGCGCTCTGCCTATAGCTACTGCACCCTGCACATCTCTGGGGATGTAGACCTACAACATAAATCTACTGATAAATCAATGATATAGTGAACATTTCGTTGAAACTGGTTAAATAATTGACTACTAGAGAAAACTACATGTACAGTTGATGAAATGAATGCGTTTGTCATAACGAACGTATAAGAATTTGATAGAAACTACTAATTTAAACTAATACAGTTATTAGAAATATTATACACAACCACTAATCTATGCAATAATGAAAATATGAGAATTACGTATAGGCATAAATACTGCTTAAATAAATAGAGTTATCAAAACTACATACTACTGAATGAATAAGGTTATCAGATTTAAGCAAAACTACTGATTGTCAAAACTATATATAACTATTAATTTAATCAATAAAGTGTTCATAACTATATAAAACAATTGATTCAATCAATAAAGCTGCCACAACTATAGGCCTATACACTAATAGATGATGACTGTGTTATGGTTAGATGGAACCACTATGAAAAAAAAGGTCCAGAAGACATGTACTAATGTCAATAAATCTACACTGTGGGACACGAACTTGGTATTGATAGATTCTGATGTCCGGCGGCTTAATTTAAGATCACGTATGCTTGGCCATGTCGAAGTCTCCCAGCTAGCCAGTGTCCATTACTTGAGCCAGAATAAACACACAGATTGATCCAGGAACGCCCAGTCAAACCAATAGCCATATCTCTTGCTGGACACACTCACGCTGGACACACTCACAGTGGAACTCTGGAAGTCTTTTCATTGTATGCACAGCGTGATATAGTTTTTTTATCAGTGTTCGTCAGAGTCTGGTACTTCGACTGTTTGACTGCTACCCGATGGTAGCAGTCAAACAGTCAGTGTAGTAGATGGTAGCAGTCAAACAGTCAGTGTAGTAGATGGTAGCAGTCAAACAGACACTATAGTAGATGGTATCAGTCAAACAGTCAGTGTAGTAGATGGTATCAGTCAAACAGTCAGTGTAGTAGATGGTATCAGTCAAACAGTCAGTGTAGTAGATGGTATCAGTCAAACAGTCAGTGTAGTAGATGGTATCAGTCAAACAGTCAATGTAGTAGATGGTAGCAGTCAAACAGTCAGTGTAGTAGATGGTATCAGTCAAACAGTCAGTGTAGTAGATGGTATCTGTCAAACAGTCAATGTAGTAGATGGTAGCAGTCAAACAGTCAGTGTAGTAGATGGTAGCAGTCAAACAGTCAATGTAGTAGATGGTATCAGTCAAACAGTCAATGTAGTAGATGGTATCAGTCAAACAGTCAATGTAGTAGATGGTAGCAGTCAAACAGTCAATGTAGTAGATGGTAGCAGTCAAACAGTCAGTGTAGTAGATGGTATCTGTCAAACAGTCAATGTAGTAGATGGTATCAGTCAAACAGTCAGTGTAGTAGATGGTATCTGTCAAACAGTCAATGTAGTAGATGGTAGCAGTCAAACAGTCAGTGTAGTAGATGGTAGCAGTCAAACAGTCAATGTAGTAGATGGTATCAGTCAAACAGTCAATGTAGTAGATGGTATCAGTCAAACAGTCAATGTAGTAGATGGTAGCAGTCAAACAGTCAATGTAGTAGATGGTAGCAGTCAAACAGTCAGTGTAGTAGATGGTATCTGTCAAACAGTCAATGTAGTAGATGGTATCTGTCAAACAGTCAGTGTAGTAGATGGTATCAGTCAAACAGTCAGTGTAGTAGATGGTAGCAGTCAAACAGTCAGTGTAGTAGATGGTATCTGTCAAACAGTCAATGTAGTAGATGGTATCAGTCAAACAGTCAGTGTAGTAGATGGTATCAGTCAAACAGTCAGTGTAGTAGATGGTACCGAAAATAATTTGACCGTGGACCAGTACTTAGTACTAGGTCTGTTTGCTAATATATAATTAAACCGTGGGTCGGTAATTAGTGTATTGACTATTGTCTAGTACAGGGATCGGCAACCTAAGGCAAGCGTGCCAGACTTGGCACGCAGAACGATTTTGGCACGCGAGAGACCTCCAAGAAGATTTTTTAATGCAAGTCAAAACAACGTACGTCAGCATAACTAATTGGTTCTGCTTGGCGAACTACATGGAAATCACACTGGACGTCGACTGTTTTAGTTAAGGAATGTTTGTATGCAAAGTTCTCATCATTGGATTTGCGATCTGTGATTGAATCTATTGTTAAGATAGTCAAATGTATAGTTTCTTTCTTAAGTCTC
Source organism: Anisus vortex (assembly GCA_949126835.1). Lineage (NCBI taxonomy): Eukaryota > Metazoa > Mollusca > Gastropoda > Planorbidae > Anisus > Anisus vortex. Next base: position 38,473,184 of record OX421493.1, read on the forward strand.
TTTTAGAAGAAAGTAATACGGAGTATAGGTAAAGTCTTGGATAGTTTCGTTTCTGGTCTGCAAGCAATTAAGGTGTATATTGATAAAAAAAAAAAAACATTTCCGGTATTGAACGAGGAGAACTGACTGTTGAAGTCGATGTTTCTGAATGACATGGCGACACATTTCAGTGAGTTGAATTTGCATTTACAAGGCCGGGATCTCAAAAAGCACGTGAAGTGGGGGGATATTGGCCTTTTTTAAATTTTTAACTTCCTAAAAGTGGGCATTGAAATGTGACGATTTGCGGGAAAATATGAAGGGAATAGCTGCTTAGGAAAGTCATCTGTTCTCAACTGCAAGGCATTCGCTCTACTTGCAGCTTTAGGTTAAATTTACACTAGTGAGCAAATTTTATTGAACATGAAACCTGTTTTAAGCATACCAAGATGTCACTTACACTTGGCCACTCAGAAGTGCCTAAATATGTACCTGACATTGAACAATTAGCGAAGAGAATTCAAGGAAAAGCCGCTCATTAATTGATACATGCTAATTAAATTCAAATGAATTTTTATGCTCCTCTCTTAATTAAGCATAAATATAATTATTTCGAAAAGAAATTTGTTTGTTTTAATATTGCAATAAATAAAACAGGCTTATATACATGCATTATATTTTGTAATTGTTGTAATTATTAATGTTAAAAATAATAATCTCCTTAAATTGACTTAAATATTGAACAAAATGTTTATTTACAACGTAAATTAATTTTATACATCTATTTACACAATGAAAAAAGAGCATAATGCTGAATTTATTTAAAAAGAAAAAATAATTTAAAAGCTAAAATAGTTATATTTAAAAACAAATAACTTTTTTTGGCATCACTAGTATTAAATTTGGAGAATTTATAATTAAAGGGAAATAATTGAACCGTTTTCTTTGAGTTTATATTTTTAAATGTTTTTTTTTATGTTATACAAAAAAGTTAATAATTTATAACTTTAAATGATAAAACTATAAAATATAGTTGAAAATTATATAAATATTATATAACTAAAGAATTTATATGAACATTTTTAAACATTACGTTAAATACCCAGTTTTTATTATTACAATATATATTCCACTAAACTTTAATATTCATTGGTTTAGTCGGAACCACTTTCACCAGTAATAATATTATATTTACCTAAATCTCAGTATGCTGAGATCTAACTGTAAATAATGTAAAGCTATTACTAGAATTATATCTTGACTCTTGACAACTAAATTGAAATGTTGTTACATTAACCATTAATGTATAAGTTGAGAAATGAAATTGTGTATTAGCTGTGAATAATAACAAACAGGTTTATTTGTTATTAAATATAAAACGCTTTAATGATTTTCTCTATAACGCTCCTTTTTTTTTGGTCTTGGTCTTGCTACGACGCTAAATAAATTGTCTTTCAAAAATAATATAGTTGAGGAGTTTGACTTTCCCACTGTTGGCACGCGGAATGATTTAGAAATCCTAGTTTGGCACACTATAAGAAAAAGGTTGCCGAGCCCTCGTCTAGTATATTATTTACATTTGGGACAGCAATTAATACTTATATTGTTAGCTAGATTATAATTAAACTTTAAAGAAATCACACATTAAGCATAAGATTTCTTCTTTCACTGCCAAATATTTATTTTGAAAATGTTAATTTTTTTTTAATAGCTAAATAATATTTATTTTGGTCCATTATCAAACAAAATTATTAAATTTTCGTAAAAATATTGTTTTTAATCACGAGATTCCCAAATAAAACCCTTAAAGCACCGATTGGATTTTAAATTTTGTATTGGGTTTGGAAAGGGGTAGGGGGTCTTTAAAGAGCCTTGCGCCAGATGTGGATACAAAGAATGAAATAATCTGAAGACTGGACAACATCAGTGGAAACTTTTAGTATTCAGGTCTTAGTCACTAAAGCATTTAGAGCGTTTAGAGAGTCTACTTGAAGCAGGGAGAAACTTTGACCACTGTGTGTGTGTGTGTGTGTGTGTGAGTGTGTGTGTGTGTGTGAGTGTGTGCTTACGTCCTTGGCACGCGCAATACGGCGTTAACGTCCTCAACTTGAAGAACCGCTTAAGACTCCACGAAGAAGAATTTTCAATTCGGCCAACAACATTTTCTTTTCTTCTTTCTTCCTTTCCTTCTACTTCTTCCTCCATGTTTTTTTTTATCTTCTCTCGTTTGTTGAAGTTTGTAGAGTCCACACGTTGGGTTTGTGTTTGTTTTATTTAATGTTGGGGGTTACACGATTTTTTCTCTATATTTTTTCACCTTAAATGTTTGTTAGAGGCAGAGATACAAGAAAAGGAGAAAAATGAGAGAGAAAGAGAGAATGAGAGAGAGAGAGATAAAGAAATAAAAATGATGAGAGAACGAGAAAGAAACAGTGAGATGGGGAAAGAGAAGAATATTTGGAAAGTGTGAGAGAAGGAGAGATAAAGAGAGAAAGATAGATATAGAAAGATATATATATATATATAGAGAGAGAGAGAGAGAGAGAAAGTAAGAGAAAAAGAGAGAAAGAGACAGAAAGACAAATAACAATAAAGAGAGAAAAAAAGAAGAGACTTAGGGATCGTGAGATGAAGTAAAAAAAAAAAAGCAGGAGAGAAAGAGAAAGTGAGATAGAAGGAGAAAGTTGAGAATATTAAAATGAGAGAAAGAGAAAGATAGAGAACGAGGGAGCAAAAGAGAAAGAAATAGTAGAGGGGGTGGGGGGGTTGTGTTCTTATTAATAAAGTAAGAAAATCAAAAACATCAAACACCCTCCTAATTCTACTGGTCATTTCTGTCATGTACTAAATCTAATTCGTCTTCTGGTCAACTCTAATCTAATCTTAATATTATTAGCCTCCAAACCAGACCCTGCTGTTGATTGTATTATGTTATCTTCATTCAAACTTATTAAAGCGATAACCAGTCCATCAAAAAGCTCATTATTAAACCATGACATTTACTCCACCGCCCCCCCCCCCACACACACATACACCTTTTTTCCCCTCCATTTTCCCACCTCATCTCAACTGACCAATAGGCTACGACCTGCTCTATTTAATTAAAGCTGTAAAAACAAAAATGAAAAAAATGCAATTGACAGGTACCGGTTTCCTGACGCTCAAATAAATATATAACCCCGGCCCAAGATAACCCCGGCCCAAGGCTCAAAACGTCAGTCTGGGAGAGTGAGAGGGGTGGGGATTTAGGTCTCTTTTTTTTAGGATAGCGATGGACGGGTACGACTTGGTGGGGATAAATGCCAAATTGATCGCGTAACTATTGGGTCTGGCACAAAAGGGGCCTTGATGATTACCGCGACACTGATTGTATTGTTGCCAGGAATTTTTTCCCCCATCTCTCCCTCTCTCTCTCTCTCTCTCTCTCTCTCTCTCTCTTTCTCTACTACTTCGACCGCTAAATCGCAGGGGCCAAATCACGAGCAGGATTTAAAAACAATCAGACTTACATGACAGACAGAAATTGAGGCTTAGACCGAGACAAAAAATAAAACGAGGGTATTTGGGTGAAACGGGGTTGATAACATTAGGACAAGCAGGGGCTTTTGGGGAGAGGGAGGGGATGAGTGCAACAATAAAAGGGGGCGGGGTGTACTAGAAACCAATTCAAGAACCCATTCATTTGTCCACTGGCCAGTGAATTCATAGCTGCGAAGTGGGTCGATACAGACGTCAAACCCTGGCAAGGTTAAATGCGTTAATGATTTCCCGGTTTTCTTTTATATCTGGTCCTTTATCTATTTCCACGCAGCGCTCGACACACACACACATGATAGAACTTGAGTCTAATTGTGCAATCATTTGGACATAGACAATATCTTTATAATACTTTACAATGGACAGCTTTAACTTTGGGTCTAATTGTGAAATCAATTGGACATAGACAATAGGCCTATCTTTACAATACTCCACGATAATGTGCGTTAGTCTGCTGTTTATTACCGCTCACTCGCTACTCAAGGAGCATAGTCTGCTGTTTATTACCGCTCACTCGCTACTGATCAAGGAGCAAAGAGGAGATGGCTGAAATATGAGCGAACATCAGCTTGCGTTGACCTATTAAACTTTCCGAGTTGAGCTGACAGAGGTCAAGTCGAACGTATGATACAGAACATAGAACATCGGCTGCTCTACAAACAGATTTCATTAACTAAGTGCTCGGGACTTAGCTCTGAGCTTTCTGTGTCATCAAGGTTTGAGCCTTTCAAAATAAAATAAAAAAAAAACAAAAAAACAACGTTGTTGTCCTGTCGATGAGTGCTGGTTAAATCTACATTCTCTTTGATGAATAATTGGCATCATTCAGTAGTCCAATGGTCATGCCAGGATATTATTTCTAATTCATTTAGTACACCAAGAGCTTAAATAGTATCATCAATAGTATTATCAATATAATAAACTAACAATGGTTCCTCATATCAGTGCTGTGGTTAAGGCTTGTTCGTTTCATCTATGCGCCCTGGGTCAGCTGCAAGACCCTTCAATAGAAGAACGGCCAATACCGTAGCAGTCACTCTAATGCAGTCAAGGTTGGATACCTGCAACAGCTGCCTGTGGGCTTTTCTCCAAAGCCAGCTGCAAATGCAAAGACTACAAAGGGTGCGGATGTATAAATGGTACTTCTCCTTCATACCTTCAAGAACTAATATCAAGGCACGCGCCATCAATTGAACTGCGCTCTTCATCACAGTCCCTTCTTAAATTCTCAGTGTGGCTGGACACAAAAAGAAGTAGAACTACCTTGGAGAGCGCTCATTTGAATCTGTGGCGCCTTCTTTATGGAACAGCTTGCCTCAGACACTGAGAGAATCTGAGACAAAGGAATCTGTTAAAAAGAGCTTAAGACCTTTCTCCTTGGCTAGTGGTTGTGTGCCTTACATACTAATACATTTGCCACTGCAATTTATTCCAAGAGTGCACTGAGCATTTAAATTAATTTAATAGCATGGATAGAAGCGCTTTATAAATTACCATATTATTATTATCATTATGTTCTAGTAGGCCTAATCAATTTCTTGTAGAAAAATTTGAATTGACTTTTTTTTGCAAAGTCTTCCGCGTATCATTTAAAATCGCTCTGCTTGTCAAGTGTGGCCCGCGTTTCGTAGGTTGCCAACCCCTGGAGTAGTCAACTTGCCCAAATAAATGTAAAAATAGATTGGACAAATATCGACATTTTGTTTCAATATAACTAGTATCTTTTGATAGGCGCGTCCAAAATCGATCAACAATATTAGAGTAGCCTACTTAGAAATCTTTGAAGGTTGAACTAAAGCTCAGCGAGTTTTACATGTACAGGAATGTGGGCCTACGTACCAATACAGCAAAAAACAATGGCATTTCTTGTGAACGGCTGCATCAACATGCCTTAAAATAAATGTATATATTTAATTGGTCTGACGGGGATATTTCACTTACCTTTTTATTCTTACTTATTTCTTCTCTCGAAAATTCTTTTGGGCAATGTTTATGTCATTAGAATACTTAAAAAACAAAAAGCAAGCAAGCATATTAGCTCATTTAATGGCTTTCTCGGTGTTTGTTTTATGTTCTAATCTGTGGATTAATTTGTGAAAACCCAAAACAAAAAACTGTCCTGCTCACATTAGATGATCTCACTAGGGACCGAACGTGCCAACGGTCAACTTTCAACTTTGGCTTTAGCCGATGTCCACACACCCCCAGTGGGACATGTCCTGAAATTACATCTCCGTCGGTTGTCTTAAACCCGGCTCATATGTTATGACCACTTCCCCCAACTGTGGGAGGGACACCCCCAAGTGAGAATTCGGGGGGTGCGTGGGGAGCAGATGTGTGGCGTCGGGAGCAATAACGTGATGCACATTTTCCCCAAGACGTGTCCACAACGTCAACATTAATTAACCTTTTTTCAACTGTAGACTCCGACCCTTGGGAGAATTTTTTCTTCCTTTTTCCTGTCTCCGTTCATTTATTTCACGCCAGTCTCAGATTTTTTCCCCCTTTCTTCTCTTCCCCTTGTTTTCTCTTGTAATTCCCTCCCTTTAGTTTATGTCAGTAAACTGCGTTAATTTCTCCTACGCGTCCCGGAAGTGAGTGACATCTTGGCTGCTAGCCAGTACTTTGTGGCGCAGGACTCTGAATTCAGTCAGTTTCTTGTTGTTGTTGTTTTTTCCCTATTCATCTTGTCCTCCGTCAGATTTGGATGACACCGGATGTAACACGCAATACAAAAATTAAAGCACTTTAGCTATTATCTCCCCTTCCAGCAGTAAAACCTCTGTAATATTTATTGTATATTGTCTGGAAAACAAAAGAACTGCAAGCCCCTTTTCGAGTTTTTGTATTAAATTCATAATTAAAAATGCGAACTTTGATGAACACAACACTGATAGCCTACACAAAAATTTAGGTAACAGATATTAATACGGAAAAAATAATCTACTGCCCAAACTTGTCTGTATTTTTATTTCAACAAAGTCTTTAGACTTTAGACGAGGAATGCTGATGTTAGGAAAAAAAATTCCAAGACATTTTTGTGTGTTTATCATGCTTAAAGAACAAAGAAGGGGACGAAGCTTTATTTTTAAATATTGAATAGACTCTTATACAATCATATATTAAATAGACCATCTAGGTATAACTTGTGATAAATCTATATTAAATATGCCACCTATCTGTAAATAGATCTAGTCATATCTTAAATTGACCACCTAGCTAATCATATTATTTTTAAAATACAATCTATCTAGTAATTATTAATATATTTAATAAACTACTACTTTGCTGTCATACAGACAAACTTAAACCTCCACTGCCAATAACAAATTCAATACTTAAATTGTATCTAAACATTATGAAAAGTTTATGTTGTTTTGACTGAATCAATCGTATATTTATTCCTTTCGTCGACCTCACCATAAAAGGGGATTGTGTTGACACGACAAAGCCTCAGTACAAATTACTTCCGTACGCCAAAATCAGCGAACAACAAAATGCAAACATAAAGAAATGAATTTTATAGTAACGATAAACGTGGAAGACTGAAATTTATGGATTTTTCCGGCTCACCAGAACTCTATCAAACTCAGACCTGGGGATTAGGGATGTATCAATTCCCAGATTAACAAGCGTTAAAGAGATTTGTATTCAATTTAATTTAATGGATTTGCTTTTTTATTGCAAATAAACCTTTTTTCTTCAAACCTAGCCGATTTAAATGTTTTGTATTTTAAAAGCCATTTTACATGTATTATTCTTTTGTGTGTGCTAAAGTCCTACAAGAGAAGTCTAGTCCTTGTATCGACAGGTTCTGTTCATAAACGTCATCCACCCCTCTCCCCCCTTCCGTGGCATAACTAGAGGGAGCAAATGTGGCGGAAGACCAAGGCGCCGAAGTTGTTATAGGCGCCTAACTGATACTTTCTCAACCGTTTTGTATGTTAGCTTATTAAATAATGAAGATCAACAGAAGGCAACAGATAAAGAACAGCTTGCCCACCTCAACTAGAACACATACACTTGCCCACCTCAACTAGAACACATACACTTGCCCACCTCAACTAGAACACATACACTTGCCCACCTCAACTAGAACACATACACTTGCCCACCTCAACTAGAACACATACACTTGCCCACCTCAACTAGAACACATACACTTGCCCACCTCAACTAGAACACATACACTTGCCCACCTCAACTAGAACACATACACTTGCTCACCTCAATTAGAACACATACACTTGCCCACCTCAACTAGAACACATACACTTGCCCACCTCAACTAGAACACATACACCTGCCCACCTCAACTAGAACACATACACTTGCCCACCTCAACTAGAACACATACACTTGCCCACCTCAACTAGAACACATACACTTGCCCACCTCAACTAGAACACATACACTTGCCCACCTCAACTAGAACACATACACTTGGCCACCTCAACTAGAACACATACACTTGCCCACCTCAACTAGAACACATACACTTGCCCACCTCAACTAGAACACATACACTTGCCCACCTCAACTAGAACACATACACTTGCCCACCTCAACTAGAACACATACACTTGCCCACCTCAACTAGAACACATACACTTGGCCACCTCAACTAGAACACATATACTTGCCCACCTCAACTAGAACACATACCCTCTTGTACGTCTCGTTTCATCCACAATACACCCTCTAGCCCAACTCCCAACTCATATCACACACCGGGGCCGTAGCTGGCGTCTTTTATGGACGACCCTTTACCAAAGAACAACCGGAAGTGCTTCTCTTTTATTCTTTTGCCTCCCAACAACATCAGTAAATAAATAAATAAATAAATAAGTCACGTTTGTATTTGTACCCAGACGTCGTTAGTTTCAAGTCGATTATCTCCCGTGTGTCCTGCCCTTGTAGGGCATCGCGTTCTCTTGTATATTATACTGGTACAGATAAACAAACAAACAAACAAACAAACACACACACACACACACACACACACACGTATTAATAATTCACGCAAATGTGAAAGAAGATATACAATCTTTTATTCTAAAATACAAATATTGAAATGACGTAATATCTACGTCTTTTGGTAGAAAAAATAATCTCTGTTTTTTTTTTACTTAGCGCTTTTAAAGTTCAGAATTTTCCAATGACGACAGGGATACTTCTTACATTATTGATCACTGACTGCATTAAAATATCACCTGTAACTCTAGTCGAAGCTTTGTTTTTGTTTTTTAAATTAAAATAGACTTCATCGTGATTTCTTGTTGTTGTTTTTTTAATGTTTTTGTTTGTAAAATTGTCGTTTATCATTGGATACTAATGAGGTTATGATCCTAGATATAGTTTACAATGAGATGTGTATAACTATTTATAAATACCGTCTCTTTTTCAGAGCAAAAATAAAAATGAATATTTTGATTAGAGAAGTTGTAATATGGTATGTTTTGTAAACAAGGCGTGATTATATACCCCTGGACATTTAACACGCCCACTTATTACTTCCGGTAAAAGCTAAGTAAAAGCTAAAAATATGAATGTAAAATTCGAACGGTTTGAAAATATAGTGCAAGTTTATTTCAATACGGAAAACAAACTATTTTTTATTAAGAGTTTTTTTTTTTAAATCGATAAAAAAAAGAAACAGGTTCGTTTCCCGCCATTCTGCCTGCATCAGCAGTTTATCCATCATTGCAATATTTATGCTTGATATATTTTTTTCTCTCTTTTTTTTTTCTTAGTTTGTTTAGTTTCTACTTGCAGTCTGTTTAAATTTGAATCGAATTAATGAAATGCAATTCTGAAATCAATGCTCATTATCATAAAATACTGATACAGGGATACAAAAGAACCAGAACATTGAAAAGGTTTGTTTTTTAAAACATGTTTATTTTTTGTTATTGACGGTGTGGACTTGGTCTTTATGTAGTTGTTTCAGTGTAGAGATAATTAAGTGGTAGATGTTTACTTTATAGAGGCAGATAGAGTGTCGTAAATTGTCTATCTTTTATCTTTATTTATATATCTATATTCCTTATGCGAGAACAAATGTATATAAGTAATCTTTCTACTCGAGTGGCAATCGGGCTTGGAATGGGTTGCCTGAACAAAACAGGATTACAGATAACTTAACATCATTTTAAACATTAATAAAAATGCAAGACTAGACTCGGACCACGTTGAGCGTAGGACGCAATAATCTTCTTTATAGAAAGAGCGTCTGTAATGTATAAGATAAGATATATCTATATAGCTTAGAAATATATCAGTATTCGGATGAGGCTTGTGGCCAACAAGTGCAGTTAGCTCTTCTATATGTACAACAAACATATTACAGTCAAATCTCAGGTTTTGAGAAAAAGGAAAGGGGGCGGGGGTTATGAAAAATAAAAATAATGAAAACGCCCAGCGCCACTGTGTGTTGTTTATCAGATAGAATGGGTTGCCTTTTCCTTTACCACAAAGTTGCGTACAATTTATTTTTCTCAATGAACAAAACTTTTTAAAACTAAAAATACCCATATACATAAATAACATGGTTTATGTTACAATTTGACGTCATATAGAATGCTATGAATATTCATTAGAAAAGGTTGCATTTAAAAAAATGTAATCAGAAGACTTTCGGTTGACCAGAAACTGTATCTTGCTTGAGATATTCTAACCGCTGATTTAAAAAAAATAAAAACATCAGACACAGACTTTCCAGTGTGTCAATCATGTTGTTTATATTCACATGTTGGCATATTCCATTCTGTAGTCATTCTACAACTTTACTCCAAGTTTATTCAGTGGTCTTACAAAAGCCAATGCATTTATTTATCTTTTCTTTCCCACAAGGGTAAATGATTTTATTTAAAAAAATGTATAAAATATTTCAAAGCCCAGTAATATGAAATTCTAGTATCATTGGGTCATGTAGAGGAATATACAAAACCAAAGAAAACTGAATACATTTGAATGAGTCTAATCCATTATTTTAAAATATGTAGACTATGGTTCATGAGTCTAATTAGTCTAATCCATTATTTTAAAATACGTAGACTATGGTTCGTGTTGCATGGTGGCCGAGTGGCAGATCGTTCGAATGGCGTACCGAAGGTCCTGGGTTTGAATTCTGGTGAAGGCTAGGATTTTTTTTCCCATGGACGCGATAGTGTTCCTTAGTCTACCCAGCTTTGATGGGTACCCTACATTAGTTGGCGGTGAAGACGGCTGGGCATTGTGCTGGCCAAACAATCTCGTAGTACGTCGTGGCCACAGAAACTGGTGAACTGTACTTTACCGTAGGTGGGGGAAGTGCGGCTCATGGATGACATCAATGATAAACTACGCCCCCATTTCTACCCATCCCTTGAGACAAAAAAACTCTCTATCTAAAATAAGACTTTTCGATTGGGGCCGAAGGGTACTTTCCTAGACTATGGTTGAGTAAAACAATTCAATGTATTGTTCGTACGAGATTTATGCAAATTTAAGAATGGTGTTGTATTGTCCCTTGTGGTTTGTCGACACACTTGTAGAAAATTTCACAGTAAGATAAGCGGAAATAAAATACGTGCTTGCGTACTTTTTTATCCTTAAGTGACGTCACGACATAGAAAGATCTACTCCTCTCGTGTTTAACTAATGGGAATGTAATGGAGACAGACTGTTAAGTAATTGCAGGAAGTTTTTATTTTATTGGGTACTCTATTTAAAACTTATTAAAAACGGCAATTTAAGTATGCTGAATGACGGAATTTATGTAATCAAATCAAATTTCCATTTATTGCGATCAATGAAGCAATCTTATCTTATCTTATATAGAGAGAGATCTATAAGCTAATTTATAGTTGTCATATTCTACATTGGATTTTCTGTGATATAACTTTTTAATTCTTTTAATCTTTAAGTGGATGGCCACTGGATGGTATGATTCGTTGTTTGTGTTTTAATGTTTACTTACTATGTTTTTATAAGAGATCGGTGTTTTGAATACGAGTGTTTTTACACCATAATTCACAATTTCAATTCTTTTATTTTAGAGCTAGAAATAAACTGTACAAGAACTATAAATGCAATTCAACTTTGTTTGATTTTAATGTTATATTTGAGTTTCGTGGAAATGTCCGATTTTACCAACAAGACTATTTTATGTTTTCAACCTTTATCTAGTTATTTTTTAATTATTATTTTTTGTGTACTTTGTCTTGTTAGCAAAATTTTACAATTCTTTCTATGGTTTTATTTTAATGTCTTTGTTAACTTCTTTATTTTAAGCTTTTTTTTCCTTCTTTCATTTACTTCATAATGTAACAAATTTTTTAACATTCGACATTTTTTTTTTTTTTTTTTTTTTTTTTTTTTTTTTTTTTTTTTTAGCGTCCAGTTTTTGGCTATAAATATTACATTTTTAATATGATTTGGTTTGAAAGTATTATTTTATTTTTTAATAGCTGTGTCAAGTGTACATATTTTATAACTAGTCTGTAGAATTGTAGTTTGTTAACTTTTTCTTTTAAAAAATTGTAAACTTCGAGAAGGTTTTCCTTGCATCATTTGGTTTTTTTTTTTTTTTCTTTTTTTTTCAAATTGGTTTTGGGAGGGAAAGAAGGTGGGGGCGGGATGGGGTTTTGGGTGATATGGTAATTCTTTGGTTCCCCCCGTGTGGGTGGGGGATGGGCGGCTCATGGATGACATCAATGATAAACTACGCCCTCTTTTCTACCACATCCCTTGAGACAAAAAACTCTATCTAAAATTAGACTTTTCCAATGTGAGTTCAAAATGATTGGTCGAATGAAAAAAAACTACATTTTGCTATGGACGAAGGGACAAGGCCTGCAGAAAGAAACAGATTGTTTTGTCTAAAAACACCCGGAAAATTGATTTTGTTTTACTTAAATGAACTGGCCATGACAACTTGTACATTGGCAAACAGTCATTTATCACCCACTCTTTATGTGTGTGTGTGTGTGTGTTGGTCAGGACTCAGTCAGGAGATTGTTAGTACTGTCTGTGATGATAGTAGGATTGTAATGTTTGGTAGATGACCATTCATTTGTTTTATTGTAAATGAAAAAAAAATTAAAAACAAATTCAACCACTGCTGGGGTTTGTTACATTTGACACGTGCTTTGATCACGTGAATCATAAGATCCAATCGCGTGAATTATACCTCACAAAGAATTGTATTAAAACGTATAAATATCGCATACTTCTTTACAGCCTGGTTCAATCAAACCACTTCTGTACACATTGGCCCCAAATTGGCGAAGTGTGGAAACCACCAATACGCTCCCTTTAAGAGTAAACCGGTTGGCCAACGCATGGAGGAGAGCCCGTGTTGCGCGTCCGGGAATCATTGCACTATCGAAAGGCTATGTTACTGTTTTTGATGTCATGTAATTTGTTGATTTCAAGAAAGCATTCGACAGGCTCTGGCTTGCTGCCCTAGGTGTCACTATGAAACACTATAACATCAATGACAACCTAATAATGATGACTATATGACCAGTGCAGTGCTGACTATATGACCAGTGCAGTGCTGACTATATGACCAGTGCAGTGCTGACTATATGACCAGTGCAGTGCTGACTATATGACCAGTGCAGTGCTGACTATATGACCAGTGCAGTGCTGACTATATGACCAGTGCAGTTTCCTTCAGTAACAACTTTGGAGAAAGGTTTAGGACTACCGTTGGAGTACGACAAGGATGTTTGCTCTCGCCAACTCTCTTCAAGATATTATTGGAGTGAATCATGTTGGATGCATTGGAAGATCATGAAGGGACAGTCAGCATATGTAGCAGAATGCTCACCAATCTTCAATTTGCCGATGACATAGATGGACTGGCCGTGAGTGAGGAAGAACTAGCCAACCTGGTAAAGCGCCTAGATAAAATTCCCTCATCCTATGGCATGCAAGTCAGTGCCGAAAAACAAAATTAATGACCAATAACACCAGCAGCAGCACCACGCAAATCAAGATTGGGGACCACAGTTTGGAAACAGTAGGCAGATTCAAATACCTGGGAGCTATTGTATCTGAAAAGGGCTCAAAACCAGAAGTAATGTCCAGGATTGCCCAGACAACAGCATCACTAAAGAGGCTCAAGACAATATGGAAAGACAAAAACTTAGCCATCAGCACCAGCATCTATGGTCCTCTCCATTTTCTTATATTATACTTGTGGACCCTGGACATAAACAGCTGCGCTAGAAAGGAAGATTAATGACATGAAGATGAGATGATCTAGGAACCTTTTCGGCATCTGCTATTATAAATGAGCAGATGCAAAAAAGGATACCCAAGGACCAAAGAAATTGGACAATACGACGACCTGCTGGCCACAGCCAAGAAAAGGAAACTAGAATGATATGGCCACATAACTAGAGAAAATGGGGCTGCCAGAACTGTTCTGCAGGGCACCACCAGAGGAGGGAGAATGAGTGGAAAAGAACGGAAACGGAAACGATGGAAGGAGAAAGGCTAAGTGACTGGAGGAATGGAGAAGGCTAGTGCACAAGTCATCTGTGGTTCTCCAAAGGTCCAACAGACTAAGAGATATGTAGGATGTATGAATTTTCGCATTAAAAAAAAAAATTATATCCACGCGTCAACAAGCTAAAAAAAAATATTTTTCTGATCTTTAAATTGTATCAAGATAAGATTTCAATATTGATCCAAACAAATGTAAAATGGATTTGATTACAAGTTGCCCGTCTTTCAACATCAATGTATTATTAATGAACAATATTATAGGATAAAATAATATTAACATACAAAGACAGAAATATACTTCAAAAATAGACATCCACACACTGTCATACTTTTCATACAAAAAAAAAAGTTGTCAATAGGAACTGTTAGACCACTGGAATGGATTTGCATATATCTTGAGTGAAATCAATTTCAATACATTGAACTATATGTACTTCCCTTTATAAAGGCATGCATTAAGATGGATAGTAGGGCTTTTTCAGAAGCATGTCGAAGCATTCAAAGCGGGGATTCAAGACTTACAAATTCATGGACTCATTTTTTCATACTCCATCAAGCCTAATAGCTTGTTCTTACTACAACCTTATTAGATGTAGATGTTGGTTTATTTTTTTAAATGGAGGGATATTGGCGATTTTTAAACACTGGCAGTTGAATTTTAAACATTTAAAGAAATGGGCATCGAAATGTGCCATGGAAGCTTCTTAGGAAAGTCATCTTAGGAAAGTCATCTTAGGAAAGTCATCTTAGGAAAGTCATCTTAGGAAAGTCATCTTAGGAAAGTCATCTTAGGAAAGTCATCTTAGGAAAGTCATCTTAGGAAAGTCATCTTAGGAAAGTCATCTTAGGAAAGTCATCTTAGGAAAGTCATCTTAGGAAAGTCATCTTAGGAAAGTCATCTTAGGAAAGTCATCTTAGGAAAGTCATCTTAGGAAAGTCATCTTAGGAAAGTCATCTTAGGAAAGTCATCTTAGGAAAGTCATCTTAGGAAAGTCATCTTAGGAAAGTCATCTTAGGAAAGTCATCTTAGGAAAGTCATCTTAGGAAAGTCATCTTAGGAAAGTCATCTTAGGAAAGTCATCTTAGGAAAGTCATCTTAGGAAAGTCATCTTAGGAAAGTCATCTTAGGAAAGTCATCTTAGGAAAGTCATCTTAGGAAAGTCATCTTAGGAAAGTCATCTTAGGAAAGTCATCTTAGGAAAGTCATCTTAGGAAAGTCATCTTAGGAAAGTCATCTTAGGAAAGTCATCTTAGGAAAGTCATCTTAGGAAAGTCATCTTAGGAAAGTCATCTTAGGAAAGTCATCTTAGGAAAGTCATCTTAGGAAAGTCATCTTAGGAAAGTCATCTTAGGAAAGTCATCTTAGGAAAGTCATCTTAGGAAAGTCATCTTAGGAAAGTCATCTTAGGAAAGTCATCTTAGGAAAGTCATCTTAGGAAAGTCATCTTAGGAAAGTCATCTTAGGAAAGTCATCTTAGGAAAGTCATCTTAGGAAAGTCATCTTAGGAAAGTCATCTTAGGAAAGTCATCTTAGGAAAGTCATCTTAGGAAAGTCATCTTAGGAAAGTCATCTTAGGAAAGTCATCTTAGGAAAGTCATCTTAGGAAAGTCATCTTAGGAAAGTCATCTTAGGAAAGTCATCTTAGGAAAGTCATCTTAGGAAAGTCATCTTAGGAAAGTCATCTTAGGAAAGTCATCTTAGGAAAGTCATCTTAGGAAAGTCATCTTAGGAAAGTCATCTTAGGAAAGTCATCTTAGGAAAGTCATCTTAGGAAAGTCATCTTAGGAAAGTCATCTTAGGAAAGTCATCTTAGGAAAGTCATCTTAGGAAAGTCATCTTAGGAAAGTCATCTTAGGAAAGTCATCTTAGGAAAGTCATCTTAGGAAAGTCATCTTAGGAAAGTCATCTTAGGAAAGTCATCTTAGGAAAGTCATCTTAGGAAAGTCATCTTAGGAAAGTCATCTTAGGAAAGTCATCTTAGGAAAGTCATCTTAGGAAAGTCATCTTAGGAAAGTCATCTTAGGAAAGTCATCTTAGGAAAGTCATCTTAGGAAAGTCATCTTAGGAAAGTCATCTTAGGAAAGTCATCTTAGGAAAGTCATCTTAGGAAAGTCATCTTAGGAAAGTCATCTTAGGAAAGTCATCTGTTATTCTCAACTGCCAGACATTCACTCTACGATCAGCTTTTGGTTCAACTTACACCTGTGAGTGAGCAGTATTTACTTTTGGTTCAACTTACACTTGTGAGCAGTATTTACTTTTGGTTCAACTTACACTTGTGAGTGAGCAGTATTTACTTTTGGTTCAACTTACACTTGTGAGTGAGCAGTATTTACTTTTGGTTCAACTTACACTTGTGAGCAGTATTTACTTTTGGTTCAACTTACACTTGTGAGTGAGCAGTATTTACTTTTGGTTCAACTTACACTTGTGAGTGAGCAGTATTTACTGCACATGAAAGCTGTGTTAAATATACAAAGAGGTCACTTACATTTCACTACTCAGAAAGGACTAAATATGTATCTGCCATTATAAATTAGCAAAGATCATTCAAGACAAGGTGCTCATTAATTGATAGAGATACAGACTAATTACACTTAAAAGAATTTTTATGCTCATCTTCTATAATTAAGTATAAATAAAAGTAATTTTAAAACAAATTGTGTTTTTAATAATTTAATAAATATTGGAAAATTTTAAATAGCATTATATTATATAATTGTCGTATTCATTTAATAATGTTTAAAGATAAACTTCTTAATGTTAAATGGACAAACAATTAATGCAGGAAATTTTTATTTACAACTGTTTAACGTAAATTATTTTTATACCTCTAACAATAAAATCTGTAATGAACACCACAATGCTGAATTTATATAAAGAAATAATAATTAGTCAGTAATATTTGTTATATTACAAACCATAACTTGTTTGGCATCACTATTCAATATAAATGTAGAATCTTCTTTTTATTTAAAGGGAGATAATTAGCCTGTTTTATTTGCGCTATTATTTCTAATATTATTTTTTATTATATTTTATTTTACAAAAGACTAAATGCCCTACAACTTATAACTTTATAATGCCCAAAACAGTAAAACGTAAATGAAAATTATATAAATATTATATGGCAAAAAATTATATGTACATTTTATGAACATTATATTAACTACCCAGTTTGTATGATCACATCGTATTAATTCTGCTTATCGACAATTGTATGTGAATTACAGCGTCGAATTTCAGCTTGATCAAATTAAAGAAAATCTCAGTTAAAACTGGGAACAAACCATTATAATAAATATCAGCAGTTGATAGATCCTTATCTTGACAACCTAAAGATAATGTTTACAAAATAGTTACCATAATAAATGTGGTAATAAAATTTAGTATTTTGTATAAATGCAAATAAACAGGTCTAAATGGTGTTCCATGAATGTAAAGGCATTCCCTCTAATCAGCAGGTAATGGCAAATGCGTAGATGCTACCAACAGCCGCTGTGTGAAAAATTAATCATTTTGGTGTTGTCTATATTAAAGTGTTGTAGTTTCTTTAGAAAAGCCTTTGGTGAATTTTTAAAGAGACTTTGTCAGAGTTAGCTTGTTGTTAATTTGAAGATCAACAATAATTTCTTTCGTCTATAGGTCATTCTATAATAAGTTGTTATTTCAACAGCATTCGTTCAAGTCTGAGATCATTCTGTGATAGAGATTTTCATCACTGGACACAGGGTCGACAATGGCCGTGTTATCAAGGTGTGCTATTGACCACATTACTACATAACGCTAGAGTTACATTAAAGGGTGCTGACCAGAGACGATAAGGTGATTCCAGCGTTTTACTTTTTTTTACAGCAACCGCCACCCCCATTTCATCCATGGCGCGGGAAACTGATAACGCGTGCCATCACCTTAGCAGCAGACGTGTAAATCTGACGGAAATCAATGTCGTTCAAAGCCCAGGCCGGGGTGTGGGGTGGAGGAGGGGGGGGGGCGAGGTGTGATTACGTTTTATCGGTTGCCCTCCCCCCCCCCCCCCACTTCATTCCTGAATGTCAACATTAGTAATGGTGGCCACAGAGACCACAGTATAAGCGCCTCCCTCCATAACGCGCCTCCACCCCCCTCCCCAATCTATTTACTTTCTGATGAGTGATGGATTCAAGTGGCTCCGCGCACTTTACGCGCGCATGGTCACGTGGGTGCATTCCGCGCGCCATTGGTCAATGGGTGCGCGCGAGATGAGAAGGAAAAAAAACCGATCGCCATGTTGGTCGTAACAATGTAAACAGGAAGAAGAAAAAAAAAGGCGGGAAAAGAAAAAACAATAGACGTGACCGGCCGTGAAAGCGGGAAGAGGGGGAGGGAGGGGGGAGGTAGTGGGTGGGAACTCGACCCGCCCATTACGTGCCACTGGATCTGCAAGCGACAAAATTAGTCCATTAGCTTTAGGCCAAATTAACTCAATAACATCAGTGGCTTATTTAGCAGTTTTAGACTTGTCTATTTAAATGATAACAGCTAGTCATTTAGAGTACATAGAGACATTCACAAAATAACATTGTCTCGAAACGATTTGTCCATTTAGCACACATTATACGACATGTAACATGATCACGTTCGATTTTTGTTGCATTAGGAACAGAGCTTTGTATCAAATTAATATTGGTCAGTTACGACGAGAATCGAGAATCGTCCAGGTGTAAAACAGTCCACTGCAAAGGCAAGGGTAAATAGTTGCATAGAGATGAATCCCTCTTGTGGCGTCTGGAATGTTGTTTTAAGAATACAGTAACAGAGCCTCAGCAAAATGACGCTCTTCTTTTAACAACCTTCAGATCGAGCTACACACATAAGAGAAAAGAGTACTGAGTTAATTAAAACAAAATCCATCTACAGCTCAAGCGTAAAAAGAGAAACATTTACAGCTCGTCCTATAGTCTACAGCGTCGTAGCACCTCTGTGGTGGAATGAACTCCCGAACACAATTTAACAAGCCGACAGTATAGACATTTTTAAAAGAAAATTTAAAAACACACTTTTTCGATTTATTTTAATAACATATGGAAAATGTGAAGTGTATTCGAAGACTTTGTTATGAATAGCGCTATATAAATATGTAATTTGTGAATTAATTTATTTTGCTTTGAACTGAATGTAAGATAAAAAAAACAACAACTCAGTTGTGGGTTTAATGGTTTATTGGCGTATGAAGATTTGTTTTTCCTTTATGTAAACAGCAAGGCATACGGAGAGACTTTGTGTCCAATATAATGCTTAGTCAGCATTACTATATAGCATTGACTTAGTCAGTCAAACTAACACCCAAAAGCGGATGGACAGAGTTCCACCAGACGCCAAACGAGCTGTGCCGTGTTAGAGACTTGATCAAGCTGGTGTGCCCCAAGGTTCAGGTAGGTGGTGAAGAATAGCCTTGAAAGCGGAACAGGTGCCATCGTGACCATTTTTCCCTACCCACGCGTTCCATCCAGCAGAACACGGTGCCACACTAAGCCCACACTTGCCACATAACCTGGCTGACGGGCCGCATCAGTCTAGAACTTCCGTTAAACTCTCTCAGAGCCTTGTCTATTAAATCTGAGGTGACGCGTAGTGCGTCAAGGTCCCCGTATAGATTAATGGAAAGTTGGTCAACCAGCCTTGGGACCATCACGTTACCCCGTCTAGTTGAGTCAGCATAACCTGTTAACAACAAAAAATATATACATAGTTATATATAAATATTGTATTGTTATGTTTGGGATAGTTATAAGGCATTTTCGTTTTTAGAACAACTGCATACAATTTTCAAACTATAAAAATAACCAGCTATGAACTAGCCCTCTCATAAAAAGTACAATCCAAGTGACTTTATAAATCAAGAACTAAAAAAAAAATCAAAAGAAATAAATGTAATATTTTATATAATTGTTGTCATAGACAAAATAAATATATAATGTATTTTTTAATAATGACATAAGATGAGATTAATAGAATCAATAGACACTTTGTTTAAGCAAAAAGAAAGGACTTGAGTCTCGGTATAATAACACGCTGTTGTCATAATGTATCATTATCTTATGCATATAATTAAGTGAGTTATACTCACTTCTAATGCGTTACGCCCCGGAGTAAAGAGCTTCGGCTCGTCCGAGATTTTAAAGAGACTTTCTAGTATGCATATAATAGATCATAATATGAAACTTAATTATATAAGGCGAACCGGAAATGGCCAGAAAAGAAACAGAAAGAAATACAAGGATATATTAAAAAAAAACTGCCGGTAAAATGGCGTAGTGGAATAAAACCAATAATTTCAGGATGTCTTTAGAATTTCTCTCCGACCCAAAGCAGATACCGAGGGTAGCGACCGGAAGTCTTGGCCTCCCTTCATCTTCCACTTCACTCCAAATCTCCATTCAGCAGCCATCGCGGCGCTAATTCACCAATTGTTATTCCGCACAAGTCTTGTCAAGGTGGGAAGGGGGGGGGGGTTGTCTTCAACCTCACCCCCCCCCCCGGCACACCCTCTCCCATGTCCCCAATAATTCGATTCTTCAATAATGACCAAGAGTTCCCTCCCTCCTCCACTTACACACACAGACACACACACACACACACACACACAGACACACACACCCACACACTCGCTCACTCACCGGACGGTGCGTCCCGGTCTGTACAAGTAAAAAATGTCGGAACCCGTACACCATTTTTTTTTGTTTCGTCCTGTGGCTGAATGGTTCTATCGGCACAATGCCTGCACGGCACGCCAACAATTCCGTCACTCTAACGTAATAAGCCATTGATTTCCCTCCAACAATTCAATCAATTTCAGGCCTGGGCAGCAACCCCCTCACAAAAAGCCCTATCATTTTGAGGCAAGCAAATCTGTCGGATTTTATCAGTTTACTTTCATAGAATTGATTGATGATAATGTTTCTAGAAATGTATTTGTTTTTTTTTTCGCTTTCTTGTTGTCATAATTTCATTGGATGTTTTGCTAATGAATGGCAATATACATTATCCAAATAGAACGAAAGGAGTGAATATATATAAATAGCTCGACACATCTTTTAATCACTAGGAAATGAAAAAAGATATAAATAGCTGGACATCGTCCAACCAGAACGAAAAGATATAAATAGCTGGACTTATCGCCCAACCAGAACGAAAAGATATAAATAGCTGGACTTGTCGCCCAACCAGAACGAAAAGATATAAATAGCCTGGCACATTGTCCAATCAGAACGAAAAGATATAAATAGCCGGGCACATTGTCCAATCAAAACGAAAAGAATAAAGATATAAATAAATGGATGCTTCATCCAATCAGAATGAACAAGAATAAAGCTATTAATAGCAGCGCAGATAGTCCAATCAGAAAGATACTAAAAAGATATAATTAGGTAAATGTATTGTCCAAATAAAAAAAATCATAGAAAATAAAATTCAAATTTGAAATAAAATACTTTAGACGATAATTTTAGAACCAGTTAAAGTATCGTAGAAAGATTATTTATATGAAAAGAATTTAGATGACAAACTCTACACGTGCAATATAGACTTTAAAGGTCATAGTTGAAAATGTAATCAAAGTAGTATTTACAAGAAATGGTTGACGCCCAGGCTCCCGAAATATGGCGGCTATCAAATATCCACCCACTACAGATGGTAATTTCCAGAACATTTCGGTGTGCATGTGACATGAAGAACCTTTTCACACGTGTCACTTGTTTGTGTCGGTGTTAACTGGCTGTCAATTTCTCGCCAATATTAAATGCTGGTTTAAAGACAACAACAACAAATAATCTTTTTTTCTAAATGAGTTCTGGGAAGCTAGAAAAGCTACAGTGGAAACGAATGTCACATTTATAATTACTTTCGGTGTGTCCATTTTATCCAATTTCTATAGTTATGTCATTTCAGTGTGTCCATTTTGTAAAATGTTTCTTGTTATGTCATATAGTTTCTCTTGTTATGTCATATAGTTTCTCATGTTATGTCATATAGTTTCTTTTGTTATGTCATTTCATTGTGTCCATTTCGTTTAGTGTCTTTACTTATGTCTTCGTAATATCATCTGCTCTTATATCAATGTTTAGTTACTAACGTCAATGTTTAGTTACTAACGTCAATGTTTAGTTATTAACGTCAATGTTTAGTTACTAACGTCAATGTTTAGTTACTAACGTCAATGTTTAGTTATTAATGTCAATGTTTAGTTATTAACGTCAATGTTTAGTTATTAACGTCAATGTTTAGTTACTAACGTCAATGTTTAGTTCCTAACGTCAATGTTTAGTTATTAACGTCAATGTTTAGTTATTAACGTCAATGTTTAGTTAATAACGTGGAGGTTTAGTTATTAACGTCAATGTTTAGTTATTAACGTCAATGTTTAGTTATTAAAGTCAATGTTTAGTTATTAACGTCAATGCTTAGTTATTAACGTCAATGTTTAGTTACTATCTTTTAAACACACACACAAAATATGGTAGAGTGTATCTAATTAATTTTTGTTAAGGACGGTGTCGTCGCCACTTTGGCGTGCCTATAGTCAGGAGGGTGTGGAAGGAAGATCTATAGCTTTAGACCCCATGTCAAACTCCCTCCCCCCCCCCACACTCTTTTTAATCTTGTATGGAAAGTATCAGGCTTGTCAGGAAACAAACCCACTAACAGTAAACAAACAAACAGCACCTACACACAAATATATACTCAAAGAGTTTAGTGTTATGTCACGTGGACTACGGGGCGTGTCAATGTCAAAATCGACCAATGGCATAATAACATCGCCTACTAGTGACAGTCTCGTGGCAAAAAAAAATATTTCGGATTTGTTAAAAAGTGCAGATGGAGATGAAACTGTGGTAATAAGCTGCTTGATTGAAAAGTAAGAAATACACTAGAGCTGGATAGGAATTATCACATGACACGGCAGGCGTAGGTAGTGAGTGTGGGAGTCTCAACGTTGGTGGCGTCATGTGTGGGAGTGTATATAGTATGTATAGTGAGGGAGGGGGTGTATGTAGTATGTATAGTGAGGGAGGGGAGTGTATGTAGTATGTATAGTGAGGGAGGGGGTGTATGTAGTATGTATAGTGAGGGAGGGAGGTCTAGACGTACAGAATGCTGACATTTTACATTTTAGTAGTAACTTTTGTTTATATTTTTAAAAAAATGATACAGCTGTCACATGACCACGACTGGTCACGTGAGAAAACTATTTATAGAATAAGCACATACATTTTTTTTATAGGTCATCGTAATTCAATTCCATTACAACATAGCTCTATCATAAATAACATTTCCAAGATTTGAATAATAACATAAACCAAAAGGCTACACTTCTTATTTTATGTTTTATTGAATAGTACATAAAAGTTGGCATTACCTCGCTAACTCTTATATATAGGTGTATTTTATGAAAGTTACTTACGAATAGAGCTAAAACATTTTTTTTTTAAATATATAGGCCTAAGTTTTTTTCCACAATCAAAAGTTTGTTATTTGTTTTTGTTTTTTTTACAGGTTTTTGTTTCGTTTTTTCTAACATCTAATAATATGGTTTATTAATAGATTTCTTTTTTTTTTCTAAAATTTTAGATTTTTTTCTATTTATGTTAAAGTTATACTGAATGCTTTAATATTTTAAAAAAACCTCCACTGCCGCACGTGATCTATTGGAATAGCCAACCAGAAAGCGAGTTTAGCCCCCACAATCTGAATGTTTAAATTCATTGGACATCATTTTGGTGCCGATATCCCATCATTCAATGTCGCATAGACTTCCGTCTTCACCCCCGGCATTCGCACATTTATTGTCATTGACCTGTCAGAGCCAAGAGCCAGGAATTCATTGGTGGGAGGGGGGTTGTGGTTTGGTGTATGTGTGGGAGCTTTTTGGGGTTTTAATCTTTGTCGTCCTGAGAATCGTCTTGGAATACATTCGAAGCAATTTGACTCCATCTATCTAAATATATATGTATAAATAATGTACTCTTATCTAACTTTTTCCATATAGATATCTAGATATCTAACTTTATCTCAATAGATATATATGAACAATGTGGGCCTATTCTTATCTAAATTTATCTTTATAGGTATCTAGATTTCTAAATATATCTTCATAGATATCTAATTTTATCTATATGGATATCTAAATTTATCTTTATAGAAATCTAACTTTATCCAGATAAATATATATATATTTATTATATATCTAACAAATAACTATATCACTACCTAAGTTATCTCCTGTCAAACTGTGACATGTGAATATTATGAAATGATATAATATCTATCTAGTCTAACACAATAATGAAATTACACTTGACAAGGAGAAAAAGCCACTTAATTTTAAACCAATACATTTTAACGTTTAACGATCAATAGAAAAAATAATATTTAAAAAACAAATGTATAATCCTGAGTTATCTTCTACAAGATTCATCCATTTAGTAATTACCCTTTTAAAAAGCAGGAGCTCATGGAAAACAGGAGGAAAAACAGGGGAAACAACTTAGTGAGTAAAATCTTGTCTGAACATCTTTGAACGATCAGGAAGTCTCAAAGAAGATTCCAGACGAAGACAAAGCGCCAGGTAAACTTTTACCTGTACCTTGCCTATCTTGTAATATCGCAAAAATCACCTTCATCTAAACGGCAAGTGATTGCTTAAACTTGAAACTAAGTAGTAACAGAAGTTCTTTATCTTCTAGAAATGGGAGGGGAGATAATTCTTCCTTTTTTTTTTTTTGTTGTACCTTACGGTGTTTGACTTTACGTTAACTCTGGTAATATTTTCCGCATGTTAGCGCAAAAAGCGGTGTATACTTAATTGGCTATCTGATGTGCTCCAGCTTCAAGCTCTTTTTATCCTCTGGTATAAATTTAATATAAACAAATACAACAACAATAATTACAACTTCAAAGTATATATCTTTTCTATTATGATTAGAATTAATATGTTTGTAATTATGGAGTTATTGCTTACACACTGATTTTGGGTTTTTGTTGTTGTCTGAAGTCTATATTACTAACATCAAGGAGTTTAAAGGTTTGGGTTGGTCTGAAGTCTATATTACTAACATCAAGGAGTTTAAAGGTTTGTGGTTGGTCTGAAGTCTATACTACTAACATCAAGGAGTTTAAAGGTTTGGGTTGGTCTAAAGTCTGTATTACTAACATCAAGGAGTTTAAACGTTTGGGTTGGTCTGAAGTCTATATTACTAACATCAAGGAGTTTATAGGTTTGGGTTGGTCTGAAGTCTATATTATTAACATCAAGGAGTTTAAAGGTTTGTGGTTGGTCTGAAGTCTATATTATTAACATCAAGAAGTTTAAAGGTTTGTGGTTGGTCTGAAGTCTATATTATTAACATCAAGGAGTTTAAAGGTTTGGGTTGGTCTGAAGTCTATATTACTAACATCAAGGAGTTTAAAGGTTTGTGGTTGGTCTAATGTTTTATCTTATTCTTTGACATATATGATCGGTTTACTAGATTTGAAAACAAATTTGTCTAAAAAAATATGCCAATTTTTGTGAGACAATAGATTATTATAGTGTGGAGAGCATATATACATATATAAACTTTACTTAGATTTCACTTTTAAAAAGAAAGTCGGTTTTAATTTTAATCATGTAAATAAGTTGTTAAAAAAAACTATACAATTTTTAGTGTTTATGCTTATGTTGAACTAGTTTGAACCGTCTATTGCGTGGAATGGAATGCAGACAAATTAATTTTGACTAGAAAATAAAAAACTAATTTTTTAGACGATACAAGATAAAGTTATTTTTAGATACTTTGGGAATTCTTTGTCAAAGAAAACAAGAAGTGTAACTATTAATAACCACATTGAATGTATACACACGAAGATGAAAGTCTTAGCTGAACTACCCTTACTACTTACCATGGAAGGGCTGTCGTTTTACTCTCAGTACAGCCAAGACCATCGTATGTATTTACGATGGTCTTGGTACAGCCCACAATATAGCACAATATAATCCGCCATCATTGCACAGCTTCACCTGCCTATATAAGTTTAAAGCTCCATAAAAGTAGTTTGAGTCATACATTATACATATTTCGAGATAGAGTTTTCAATTATTTTTTTTCTTGACTACAGTAATTTAAAACATATATTAGTTTGAATATATAGCCTACATTTTTATATGCGTTGTAAATGCCAATTGTTTTCTTGTTATCCTATTTCATAAGTATTTTATAACAGGATGTTTTAGGCCAGTGCCATTCACCCGCTCTCTGATGTTTCAAAACTTTCGCTACTTTTATAGAACCATTTTCCCATTCCTTGTATATAGATCAGTGGAAGACCAACATTCATCACTGGAGGGTATGCCTACTTATTGTGTAATTTGGGGGATGGTTCCTATAGACCCATTTTTGAGATCCGTCACTTTCTAACTAAGAGAATCAAATGAGTCTATTATATACAGGAGATAGATCTAAGCTTTTTTTTTTTAAAGAGAAACTCAGAAAGTCTTTCCATGAAGTAAGGTTGAATAATATTCCAACTTCAAGTTAAGTATTGATCTATGAAGAGGTAGGACAGGATGAGGGGGAATAAGAAGGGCAGACAATCGACCCAAATGACACGTAAAAAATAAAAATGGTGGCAAAAAATAACAAAAAAAACTTATGTTTGAGGCAACGATGCTAGTTAGAGCAGGGGGAGCTAACTTCACATACTATCTTTTCTTTTCTTTAAAAAGAAATAACCAGACGGAGAGAATGGGAGATAGTGCTAATGAAGGGGACATAAGCAGATGGTTTTGTAAAGGCTCAAGCAAGTAATAATTTACTTTTCTCTAATTGAGTTTCCCACAGTCTTGTTGTCTCCCCTTTCCCTTTCTCCAGTCTAGCTTGACCGTGAGGAGGAAGTAGAGTTATTGTGAACAGTACACATAGATCTGCGTTATGTGATCAGAAGGAAGTAGCGGTTGTCCCAGTGTATTATATAACATTGGCCATTCGAGATATTGCAATGTATTATATAACATTGGCCATTCGAGATATTGCAATGTATTATATAACATTGGCCATTCGAGATATTGCAATGTATTATATAACATTGGCCATTCGAGATATTGCAATGTATTATATAACATTGGCCATTCGAGATATTGCAATGTATTATATAACATTGGCCATTCGAGATATTGCAATGTATTATATAACATTGGCCATTCGAGATATTGCAATGTATTATATAACATTGGCCATTCGAGATATTGCAGTGTATTATATAACATTGGCCATTTGAGATATTGCAGTGTATTATATAACATTGGCCATTCGAGATATTGCAATGTATTATATAACATTGGCCATTCGAGATATTGCAGTGTATTATATAACATTGGCCATTCGAGATATTGCAATGTATTATATAACATTGGCCATTCGAGATATTGCAGTGTATTATATAACATTGGCCATTCGAGATATTGCAATGTATTATATAACATTGGCCATTCGAGATATTGCAATGTATTATATAACATTGGCCATTCGAGATATTGCAATGTACTATATAACATTGGCCATTCGAGATATTGCAATGTACTATATAACATTGGCCATTCGAGATATTGCAGTGTAGTAAATAACATTGGCCATTCGAGATATTGCAGTGTATTATATAACATTGGCCATTCGAGATATTGCAGTGTATTATATAACATTGGCCATTCGAGATATTGCAATGTATTATATAACATTGGCCATTCGAGATATTGCAGTGTATTATATAACATTGGCCATTCGAGATATTGCAATGTATTATATAACATTGGCCATTCGAGATATTGCAATGTATTATATAACATTGGCCATTCGAGATATTGCAATGTATTATATAACATTGGCCATTCGAGATATTGCAATGTATTATATAACATTGGCCATTCGAGATATTGCAATGTATTATATAACATTGGCCATTCGAGATATGGCAATGTATTATATATCATTGGCCATTCGAGATATTGCAGTGTATTAAATAACATTGGCCATTCGAGATATGGCAATGTATTATATAACATTGGCCATTCGAGATTTTGCAGTCTTACTACAGAACTAACAGATTTTACTATAAGTTGAACCCATCGAGGCACACAACATGATGGACAAGGACAACGACGATTGTTCATAACATGATTGTGGTTGTGTAGAGGGAAAGGTGATTGTGCAGACTAAAAGATGATTGTGTATAACAAAGATAACTGTGTAGATCAAAGATGATTGTGTAGAACAAAGATAACTGTGTAGATCAAAGATGATTGTGTAGAACGAAGATGATGGTGCAGACTAAAAAATAATTGTGTAGACTACAAGCTGATTGTGCAGACTAAAAGATGTTGGTCTAAGTATTTCATTAGATTACTGTGCAGTAATTCTTACTTTAAAGTATTATCACTACTTAGCTTATCAATCTATCACCCATGAAATTTCTCTGGTTAAAAAAAACATAGTATTTTCTTGATCCTCTCTCCAAATTGTGAGACTCCAAGGCGTTTACGGATTCGCCCCCCTCCCCCCACCAACTTTGTTTTAGAGGCGCCGAGTTTTTCATTTGCCAACCACCCCCACCCTTTACTGCGCTTACCAGCAGGGCGCATCCACCGTTGGTGCTTCTATATTTTTCCCCTTCCACAGGTTTGGGGGAAGCAGGATGAATGACTTTCTGTTTTTATTGTTATTTTAGTGTTGTTTCTTTTTTAAATATCTTTAAATTTTGAAACTTTCAAGTTCGTGTCCACGAAAAACTAATTTAAATTCGAATTTTTACATGTTTTTTTATATGTTTTTTTTAAAATTATTATAGCTGTTTTTCTTTTATGGCATTGAAAACCAATGCAATTAGTTACATTGAAGTAGCGAGAAAAAGAGAATTAAAAAAAAACGAGAGAAGAAGAAGAAAATGAACAATAAAAAAACGCAGCACTCGAAAATAAATCCTTTCGCTATCTGTAAAGTATAAAAACTACAACTTGGAATTACTCAGATTTTAAATGAAAAGAAACAAAGAAATATTTTCACTAGGTATAAAAGATCTGGTTTTCACATTGTTAATTATTTTTTCTTTGAAACTAAAGTTATCTTATAGGTTTGACAGACGTTCCTTCTAGATTCTAGATAGAAGAATGGCTGTTGTTGGCACCAAAAACTCCTGGATGGCCGCAGGACTAGATCCAGGGGGGTGTCATATTGTTGACAGTTCCGTGAGCTAATCCCAGGACGAACCTAGTTATGCGATGGAGTGAAAAAATCGGGAAAAGTTGGGAATTATTTTTTTTACAAATCATGTCGTGTGTTCATGGTGTGTTGTTCTTCCCTCATTTCCGAAAATGACCACGTCTCCTAATTGCAACGCTTTTCAGATATCTGAAGACGTAACTTTCGCCTAATATGGATTAAAGTGTGTGAGAGAGTTGCGCAGGTCGTCAGCCTCACTCTTTCGTCCCGTCTATAATAAGAAAGTAACAAAATAAAGAAGGTTTTTTATGGTCTAGAGCAGGGGTCAACAACCTTTTTATAATAGTGTGTCAAAGTAGGATTTTTAATTCATTCAGCGTGCCAAAAGCTTCAAAGGTATCCTGTTCTAGCACTTAATTTTTCGTACAATTGCTTTTTTTTAGGGTCTTCCGCGTCCCTTATGAAAAAGTCTCTGTCTGACAAGTCTGGCAAGTGTGTCTTAGGTTGCCGCCCCCTGGTCTAGAGGTAGAGAGATAGTCTTTGTTCAAATCCTGAATTGAAGTAGATTTGTACATTGTCCTGAGGTGAGTGATCTCTTTACCTATGTTTTATATATATGGCATCCTTCCACCCTCAAGGGACGATGGCGCAGTCTCCTTTCTCTCTGCCTCTCGCCTTTCTCCTGGCTCGTTTCTCTTCGCTTCTGTCTGTGAGGGTGGCTTCTGCAGCTTGAGTGCCCTCGCGCACCTTGGACCGCCAGGAGGTGCGTTCCTCAGCATGGCTCAATGCGTGCCAGTAATAAGTCTTTCTTGCATTCGTCTTTGAACCGCAGGCAAGGGCGACCCCTCTTTCTTGTACTGGCTGCCAGCTCTCCATACAGTAGGGCTCTTGGGATGCGCTCCGCACCCATCCTGTGGACATGGCCTATCCATCGCAGGCGCCTCTCACTCAGGATTGAGTTTATGCTCAGCATATGGCTTCTCCTGATCTCAAACCTCCGCTGCCTCGCGGCTACACCTGTTCATGGAGAGGCTAAGGGAGTAAACCCTAACAGAAAATCAGGAGATGGAGTCCTTATGGCAGTTTTATAGCGAACGCGCTATCTCTCTGGCAACTCCTGCGACGCAGATGGTCCCTCGTTGTATCAGTTCGCTGTTCCCTTGGAACCGCCATCAGCGTGGAGAGAGAGGGCCTGCTGCATGGGCAACAGCTGGCCTTCTTGAGCATCGCCCAGGCCATCGTGGCCTCCTTTTTGCCTTCCCTCACCCCAACCTGGAGAGGTCACTCCAGCTTCGCTGCAAGGCGTAGGCACAACACGTGGAGCGGCAGTCTACCGGTTATAAGCCACTGCTCGATTGGCGTAGAGCTAGGCGCCAGGGGTCGCTCCAGACGGTGGGAGAGATTGTCACGTCTCACTGAGCATCTACCGCCCGCCTAAAGCTGGGCAGCCCCCAGCCAATAAGGTGATGTTCCGCCATGGCTTGCCTGACCCATTGGGTGCATGGGGATCAGAGTGCTCAACTCAACAAGCGAGCCATAAGCCAAGCACCAGGAAAAAGAACAAGCAAGAAGTCTCCAGCACTTCGACTTGCAAGCTGGAACATTCGAACCATGTGCCCTGGAATCTACAATGACCTTCCTTTAACAGAAGATATGAGGAAAACTATGTTTTATAGGCAGTAACTTAACTAGAGGGGGAGGGGGCACATGCGCCAAATTTGCATAGTCGCCCAACTGACTCTTGCTTAATATCTTAACTTACTAATAAATGAAAACTAACATTTTCAAAAGGCGCCAATTTAGCCCAAGCCGCCCCAAGGGCGCCTATTTCCCCCCTAGATAGACCACTTCTTATGGGTGCGCAGTTTCAGCAAAAGGCAACTTGATGTTGTGCCGGCCCTTAGCATGGGAAACAATGGGAAACAATGACGTGCTCTGTTTTAACTTATCCAATGGTTGGACTGCTATAACATTTGAAGAGATAACAAGTTATCAGGCAGGTTCATTTTTTTTGCCTGAGCACTGACCTACATAGGATGCGATGTTCATCATGTAAAAAATAAAAATAATTGATAACATTTTTTTACATTGATTTTTTGGTTTGTTGAGGCTTAAGACAATAGGATGTCGGACAACTGCTTAATCATTTCTCTCAATTTTTCAATCATTCTCTCTATCTTTATCTCTTTTTCCTTCTCTCCCTCTCTCTCTCTCTCTCTCTCTCGATCTTTTAATCACTCTTTTAGTCTCGCTCTTTTTTATCGTTCGTTCTCTTTTTCTCTTTTGCTGTATATCTCTTTCTTTTTCTTTATTTCATTTGATCTTCTCGCATTCTTTTGTTCTTTATTGATTTCCCTTGTCTATGTCTTTCTAATTCCTTCTTCTTACTCTCTCCCTCTCTTTCTCATTCTATTTCTCCCGCGCTCTTCCGCTCTTTTTATTTATCATTTTTTTCTCTTTCTCTCTCTCTCTTTCTCTCTCTCTCTTTCTCTCTCTCTCTCTCTCTCTCTCTCTCTCTCTCTCTCTCAGACACACAAACACACACAAACAACTAGCTCCTGTTTCTATCTTTCCTTGGTCACCGAACGTCAATACTAATTATCCGTTTCTTCTAGAAATATTTAGTTTTCTTTGCCGCAACTACAACCACCCACCACACGCCATCCCCAACCCCACACTACCCCCACTGATCCTACCCTATACTACCACCACCCCATCCTACACTACCCCCACCCCATCCTACACTACCACCACCCCACCCTACGCTCACCCCCACTACTAAAACAACACCATTCCCTTCTCCAATCAAGCCGTAGTCAAATGTAAATTTCAAGTCTCAAACTTTAAATCAATACAAGATATGAAAAGAAAAATGGTTTTCATAGTGTTTTTTTGGGGGGTTGTTGTATAAATATGTTTGAAATGTTGATTATATGTATCTCATATTGTTATATTAAAACTTGTGGCTACTTGCATAAATATGTTTTAATTGTAGGTCTAAAGCATATTTATTTTATACCAAGACACAGAATAATAACACAGGACATCAAAAATAAGCAATTGAATGTGTTCGTTGGGCATTGACTGCAAGAGAGCCAACAACTCTGTGGATGATTAGTAAAAAAAAAAAAAAGAAAATGCTGAAAGTAGTTCTTATTTGTGTGCATGAAAAAAAAGTTGTAAATGTATGTTGTAAATATAAAACAAGTTTTTAATGTATGCTACGTGTATGAAATATGTTTAAAATGTCGTATGTATGCAAGAAAAAAATATGCTTTAGTTGTAGGTTGTATACGTAAGATATGTTTTAAAGTACATAATACTTTACAAAAGGATCAACTCGTTCATACAAATGTCAGCACTGTTATTGAAAGATCTCACGGAACAAAAAAGTCTGGTCGCCAAAAAAAAACGAATTTTAACAAACATGGCGGAAGTTAGGCACTTGAAGTGTCTTATTTCTTGTATTATTTCTTGTTCTATTACTGCCGTGCATTAAATTTTATTGTCTGGAAAAATATGGGAAAAAATAACAGAGAAACAAATGATGACAATGACAGAAATAAAAAAAAATCCAGAACATTAATGTCACATTGACCTTCGTTTCTTTTTGTCATCAGGCAAATAAAGGCCAGCTACTGCAGGAATCCAAAACATACGTTATAAATTTAAAAGTAGTTCACGACTCAACACCTATGGGAGGGTGGGGGCGAGTTATTGGGTTGCCCTCCCCCCCCCCCCCACCTTTTCCATATCAAACCACTTCCCTTCCAATTCAGCCAGACAATGAATAAATGAATTAAATAAATAATACTCACTATTCAAGTAATCGATTTTTTTCTCATTGAATATGTCAATACTCAATATTCAAGTAATCGTTTATTTTCTCAACGAATATGTCAATATTGAACTAATGTATGTTTTTTTTCAACGATTATGTTAATACTCAATTGTCAAGTAATCGATTATTTTCTCCAAGATTATGTTAATACTCAATATTCAACTAATCGATTATTTTCTCCAAAATTATGTTAATACTCAATATTCAAGTAATCGATTATTTTCTCTACGTTTATGTTAATACTCAACATTCAAGTTATCAATTATTTTCTCAATATTCAAGTTATCGATTTTTTTCTCCATGATTATGTTGACTTGATCTGTTCGGAAACAGATTTCACAACCAAACTGTGAAGAGCTTTCAATAGAGAGGCTAAAATCAAACTTCCGGCACCCTATGTGCGCGCCCCATTTGACACTTGAATTACATAGACGTTTTATGTCTATTTTGCTTTTTAATCTGTAAATTGTATTACGACTAAATGACCAGTGATTGTTATTTTAAAAGAAAAAAAATAACAACAAATTTGAAAAAACATATTTTTTTTTAACCCAGTAAGGGAGAGTGGGGGATCAATACCACAAGAAAATAAAAATAACAATTGACGTTTTACAAAAACTAAACAAGATGAAACAAAAAGGAAGGTATTATAAAAATGTATGTTTAATCATTTGAGGAAAAAAAGCTTCTTATATGCAGGACATTAATATGCAAAAGAAAACTTTATTAAAGTTAGAGTTAGGTTATCAAAGTGGTGATATTAGTCCACTGGTCGAGGGATAACAACAATGCTTGTGGCAACTCATAATTTTATTTAGAGAACGGGAAAAGCGAACTTATCAATTTAAAATAACTTTGGAGAGTGTTTTTTTAGTGCCACAAACTGCTCTCGAAGTCTCATTTTGGCGACAGAAGGGTGGACCATATATCTCCACTGGACTAGATATCCCCACTCACCCCTATTGAAAATATTTAGCTATAGATAGACAAAGAAAGGGAAAAAAATGAAAACATAGAAATGGGAGAAAAAACATAGGAGCCGACACCTTACGACATTCAGACAAGT
The DNA here is from genome assembly GCA_949126835.1 of Anisus vortex. Classification (NCBI taxonomy): domain Eukaryota; kingdom Metazoa; phylum Mollusca; class Gastropoda; family Planorbidae; genus Anisus; species Anisus vortex. Next base: position 38,507,335 of record OX421493.1, read on the forward strand.
TTTGTGAGAACACAATGAAATATTGACAGTGCCTGAATAAACAAAGCAATTATCTTCCAAAATAAAAATAAATAGTCTTTGTGGAGCTCCATACTTTTCTTGATCGCCGATTTCAGAGTTGGGAGCAAACATACTTACACAAGGATTCTATTGTTGTTCTTACAACTTCTTCTATTTTTGAGCTATTGCTGCTGGGACATTTATACATTGTCTACTGGTGACTCGGTGACGATCAAGTTTATTTAATGTTTTGTTGTTACGCAAATGAGTGAAAAAAAAATATTTCATGACGTCACTTCCAGCAGAGCTAGCATGGCTAAAAATAGGAAGAGGAGGGGGGTAACCTAGTGATCTAGTTTTATGCGCATGTTGTGGAACTTAATGAACTTATTTAATGTTCAAAATAAGAAGGAAACATTGTGCTATGGCGTCATCAATTTATGTGATGTAGTCTTTGTGTTTGAAAACAAAATGTTTATGGGAAGAGTCGGTGTCACCAATGGAATGAACGTCTACAGAATGTCTAAATGACGTTACAGACTTTCACGATTATAGCATCATTATAAATGTGACTAATTATAATACAAAGATTTGGTTTGGGGAGGGTGGAGTGGAATCGCTCTTTAACTCAGACGTATGTCTCCATTGACCAGACTAGAACTCCTGTTGTATAGATCTGGGGTCGGCAACCTACGGCACGCTCGCAAAACTTGGCAGGCAGAAAGATTTTCAATGGCACACTGAAGCCCCCAAAAGGCAATTCTACAATTACTAGAGCAGGATGACTTTTAGATTTTTGATACGTTGAATGAAATCAGAAATCCTATTTTGGCCAGACTTTTAATCAAAACGTTGCCGATCCCTAGTATAGAGTACATAGATTATTTTTTGTCCATTAGAGCCCTGGATATTTATTGAAGGTGCGTGAAAGTCTTCGAAGAAATCAACGAAAAGTGGGTTCCTCGCCACATCCCGTCTTAAACTGACGAGCCGGTTACAATCGCAAGGAAATTACTCCACTGTCTGAGTAAAGGTGGGCTAGCTGGCTCGAGCCTTCAGTACGTCAGGCTCCGTATGGTGGTCACCCTGCCTGACGACGGCTTTAGCTGGCCGGGGTAAAGACACAAAGGGGATGGTGTTGACAAGGCACTGTCAGGCGTGAGTGATCTTGTGCTGGGGAAGCATCGTCACTGAAGCCGGCTGGTCCAGCGGCTAGTTCACCCGACTGTCAACCAAAAACCAACTGACACGTCGCGGGTTCTATCCCTGCCACCGACCGATCCCTGCTGCCCTGCAGGAGTTTTGGGACTAGAGGACGTAATAATCTTCTAGAGCGCACTGAGCATGCTAAAATAGCATGGATAGAAGCGCTATATAAATAGCCACTATTATTATTAATGTCAGAAGAGTCTCCGAAAAAGCAGCAAATTCTTATTCTAAGGCGAATCTAAGGCTATAGTACCGGCGTATCAAATCTCAAATTTATCGTGTTAACATTATGCTAAGAAATGGCAATCACAACGCACAACCTTTTATTTAGGTTTTCTTTTGTTTTATATTTTATTTTTTAAAGAAGGTGACATGTATTTTAAATTGTTTTCTATGTACTTTTAACAATAGTTCTTCTAATAAGCTATAGTTTTAACAATAGTTCTTCTAACAAGCTATAGTTTTAACAATAGTTCTTCTAACAAGCTATAGTTTTAACAATAGTTCTTCTAACAAGCTATACTTTTAACAATAGTTCTTCTAACAAGCTATAGTTTTAACAATAGTTCTTCTAACAAGCTATAGTTTTAACAATAGTTCTTCTAACAAGCTATAGTTTTAACAATAGTTCTTCTAACAAGCTATAGTTTTAACAATAGTTCTTCTAACAAGCTATAGTTTTAACAATAGTTCTTCTAACAAGCTATAGTTTTAACAATAGTTCTTCTAACAAGCTATAGTTTTAACAATAGTTCTTCTAACAAGCTATAGTTTTAACAATAGTTCTTCTAACAAGCTATAGTTTTAACAATAGTTCTTCTAACAAGCTATAGTTTTAACAATAGTTCTTCTAACAAGCTATAGTTTTAACAATAGTTCTTCTAACAAGCTATAGTTTTAACAATAGTTCTTCTAACAAGCTATAGTTTTAACAATAGTTCTTCTAACAAGCTATAGTTTTAACAATAGTTCTTCTAACAAGCTATAGTTTTAACAATAGTTCTTCTAACAAGCTATAGTTTTAACAATAGTTCTTCTAACAAGCTATACTTTTAACAATAGTTCTTCTAACAAGCTATAGTTTTAACAATAGTTCTTCTAACAAGCTCTAGTTTTAACAATAGTTCTTCTAACAAGCTATAGTTTTAACAATAGTTCTTCTAACAAGCTATAGTTTTAACAATAGTTCTTCTAACAAGCTATACTTTTAACAATAGTTCTTCTAACAAGCTATAGTTTTAACAATAGTTCTTCTAACAAGCTATAGTTTTAACAATAGTTCTTCTAACAAGCTATAGTTTTAACAATAGTTCTTCTAACAAGCTATAGTTTTAACAATAGTTCTTCTAACAAGCTATAGTTTTAACAATAGTTCTTCTAACAAGCTATAGTTTTAACAATAGTTCTTCTAACAAGCTATAGTTTTAACAATAGTTCTTCTAACAAGCTATAGTTTTAACAATAGTTCTTCTAACAAGCTATAGTTTTAACAATAGTTCTTCTAACAAGCTATAGTTTTAACAATAGTTCTTCTAACAAGCTATAGTTTTAACAATAGTTCTTCTAACAAGCTATAGTTTTAACAATAGTTCTTCTAACAAGCTATAGTTTTAACAATAGTTCTTCTAACAAGCTATAGTTTTAACAATAGTTCTTCTAACAAGCTATAGTTTTAACAATAGTTCTTCTAACAAGCTATAGTTTTAACAATAGTTCTTCTAACAAGCTATAGTTTTAACAATAGTTCTTCTAACAAGCTATAGTTTTAACAATAGTTCTTCTAACAAGCTATAGTTTTAACAATAGTTCTTCTAACAAGCTATACTTTTAACAATAGTTCTTCTAACGAGCTATAGTTTCAAGTGAATATTTAACAAATAAAAATAAAACAAAAGAACATAAAAAGAAATTTCATTTAAACATCGAAACAACTAAACAGTGGCGCATCCAGTGTTGCAAAGTTGGGGGGTAAGGGTTGGGGGAGAAATAGTGCAAGGCGAGGAACGAGGGGAGGGTATAGCATAAAGTTGAGGGAAAAGGGGGGATTAGTGCCAGGTAGGGGTGAAATAGTTGTAGGGTAAAATAGGGGAGTGGGGGTGGGGGTAAAGAAGGCTTATTCTGAACAGGTGCATAATCTTACCATAAACTATGAAGAAAAACAAAACAATATTTTATCGAATTACCAGTGATGGTAATTGCTTACAATTAGATTGATTAACTATTTCAATGTTCTCACTTCTTATTTTCTGAAATGAAATATTTATTACTCAAAATATGTAGGAATATCGGAAAGAATTAATTGGCAAGTACTAAGTTTACAAAATAACACAGCAAATACATATGAGAAGGGTAGTTAAAACAATAACATAGCACGTTCAAAGAGATTTCAATTCAAAGACATAAAACAATTTAAAACAGCATAATTGGCGAAATTGTTTTATCAATACAAACACATAGACAATTTAATAGTATTTCGATACGGATATAATAATATGAATACGTAACAACTTACAAATGTGTTAAATCTAATTTATAATTGTGTTTATATAATTGTTTTGTTTTTTTTCTGAGAAAAAGATATCTTAAAAATCCTTTGGTTTAGGAAAAAAAAAGTATTTTCTGGAACTTGCTCTCCTTGCCCTCTCCCCTTAACTACGCCGCTGCAGCTCAGATGTCTATTTAAACTTTTCAACATCTCCGCCAAGAACATCTCATCAAGCAATAAAATATTTGCAGCGCTATGTTTCTTTTTTCTATCTCGGATAACTCAAAATTTTGTGTTTAAATATTCCAGTCGATTTGCTTCTTCTGCCAGTGAGAAAATTGATGCAGTACGGATAACGAGGGAATCCTACTCACACTCACACACACTTCTCACACACACACTTACATACATTTATAAACATTCATACACATATAAACACACGAATACTCACTCGCAAACTCCATACCTCACACACACTCAATCCTAAACACTTATACACATACAAACACGCTCACACACATCTCGTTTAAACACTCACACACGCGCGCGGGCATTCGTTCTGACTGAAACACACCTCCACGACACATGTAACAACAGGGCCAGACCCAAGACTGCTCACATTCCAGCGAAGGGGGAGGCTAAAATTATCTTATTACCTCCAGAAGTTGCCTGGTAATTTCCCCCTGAGTGCAGCGCCTAACAAGAATGTTACGGTCACTTGAGAGCAGGAGTTCTTGAGTCTGGCCTTTAACTACTTAGTTGTATGGGGCTGACTGTTAGGACATGATTTTCTTTCAGTCTGTAGTATGTAGGACATGATTTTATTAACTCGCTCCATGGGTCCAGAATTTATCCTCAGACTGTAGGCCATGGATTAAAGTGTCATTAGAAGACTGGGCCTGTAGTTTTAGTCTTTATGTCTTTTAGTCTTTTTAGTCCTACACACACAATGTAGGACATGGTTTAGATTTTAGATGAAATGCTTAGGACAATATTAACATTTTCTATAAATGACATTATTTATATTTACTTTATATTATCTTATATATATTACAGACGCTCCTTCTATAGAGAAGAGTATTGCGTCATATGCTTATAGGACATGATAATATACATAAACTCTGTGAGACATTATTGAATTTACTCTCAATGACATTACTTATGTTTACCAAAAAGGACATAATTTACATTCAGTATGTAGGACATAATGTTGTCGTTTATGTTTGTATGATTTTCATATTTCTTTAGCAAAACCTGCTTTCAATAACTGTCTACGGTACATATGTTATACTTAGTTTGTAGGACTTATGCAAGGTTTTGTCTAAATGACATGATATTCCCTTGGGTCCTTAAGGCCTTTTGACGGTATGACATAATTTAATTTTCAGACTGGAAGCATATAGATTTTCAATTCAGTCTTAAGACATTTGTTACATTATGTCTGAAGGACATGCATTTTATATATAACAATACAGTCTTCATGGCATGAGATATTCCCACTTTGCAAATCAATAAGTTATATTAGTTCATACTATTTCAAATAGAACATTTATCATTTCCTTAAGATGCTTACAGTATTTTAGCTTACATCAAAAGTACAGCCGAAAAAATGTCCAGGTACTTAGTTCTTACTTTATACCTTATACTGCTAAATAATACCTTATACCTTCTTATTGTGTAGGTAAGGTGAGACCTAATTCCAAAACTGATGACATCCAGCTGAGAGCTATAGCACCCTGGGTTGTGGCGGAGTGTGGCGGACCACAATAAAGAAATGGAATTATGCGTTCGGTGGTATAAATAAATCTTGAAGGTGGGGAGGTTATATATCCTGTGTGTTTGTTGTTCTTTATATACCTATATATACATACATAGAGAGAATAAAATAATTCGAGAAAGAAATGTAAAGAGGCAAAGAGAGAAAAAAGAGAGAGAGAGAGAGAGAAGTGAAAAAAAGTCAACAGAGAGAATTAGACAGAGGAAGATAAAAAGAGAGGGATAGACCCAGGTAAATATAGAGAAAGAGAGAGAGAAGATAGAATGAGAGAATGCGAGAGAAATTGAGAGAGGGAGAGAGTAAGAGTTAACACACATGCACATAAAGAAGAAGGCACTAGAAACTGCCTGCAAACATAATTACATACAAACAGGTTTGAACTCAGTAAGTCACAGCGCCACCTGCACGCAAGGAAAACAACAACAAAAAAAAAAAAAAAAGCAACAAAAAAAAAGTTGTAAAAACAACAAGGATACAAAAAATCATCTGTATTAATATTTTCTACATTGCCAATGCAAGGAAAGATAATTAACACCAGGGCAGTACTAATAATATTTACAGGGGAGACAAAAAGAAAATATAGATCGAGAAAAGTTGGCAGCTTTTAAGTCAAATTTTCCACGGAACTATAAAATCAGCTAAAGTAGCGAATAAATTGTTAAGGCGCTGACGTGTACAAACTGTTTTGGTTTGTCGTTTTTAAAGGCAGTAAACTAAATTATCGTAACATATATCTCCATTTTTTTTTTTTGGGCTTTTTAAAATCTACTTATCTGCGGTCGTTACGGGTTATTACTTTTGACTGCAAGCTATGATCCATTTTCTAAACCGGCTAGGGGGAAAATACTTTTAGATTGCGTCTTGGCGCTAAGACTTTTTCGGGGCTAAGCGAATAAGCAGACAACTTGACGCATTTGTTAATCTTCTCGTATCATCACTGTTTGGTTGTTTTTATTTTTGTTCTTTCTTTTTTCATGTGCATGTATTCATATAGAATTTAGCTGTTTCTTTAGTTTCATAACTCATTGTAGGGAATTTATTGTCAGGGCTAGAGGCCACTGCTGTGTTGATATGTTATATAACATTGTTAATACACATTGTTCCGACGGAGTAAATAACAAAAAAAAAAGGCGCGTAGTTTTAACTCGTTGGTGAATAGAGAAATTGGGAATAAATGAAATTATACCACCTATCCATTTTTGTAATTACTCATTGAACATAGTTATACTGAGATGTATAGAGTTGAACTGAATTATATAAAGTTGAACTACCTTGTATGAAATTGTATTACATTGAATAAAGTTAAACTGCATTGAATAGAGTTGACTGCATTGAATAGAGTTGAACAGCTCTCGATATAATTGGAACAGTATTGTTCTTGAATTCCACAGTTTAACCTCTGACCTTATCTTCATTTATTCCGACATGGCTCTACCACGGATACGATTGCCATAGACTCAGAGTACATTACGAGACAGCAGTCTAGTGTAGACTAAGAGTACATTACGAGACAGTAGTCTACTGTAGACTCAGAGTACATTACGAGACAGTAGTCTACTGTAGACAGAGTACATTACGAGACAGTAGTCTACTGTAGACATAGAGTACATTACGAGACAGTAGTTTACTGTAGACACAGAGTACATTACGAGACAGTAGTCTACTGTAGACACAGAGTACATTACGAGACAGTAGTCTACTGTAGACTCAGAGTACATTACGAGACAGTAGTCTACTGTAGACACAGAGTACATGACGAGACAGTAGTCTACTGTAGACACAGAGTACATTACGATACAGTAGTCTACTTGTAGACACATAGTACATTACGAGGCAGTAGTCTACTGTAGACACAGAGTACATTACGAGACAGTAGTCTACTGTAGACACAGAGTACATTACGAGACAGTAGTCTACTGTAGACTCAGAGTACATTACGAGACAGTAGTCTACTGTAGACACAGAGTACATTACGAGACAGTAGTCTACTGTAGACACAGAGTACATTACGAGACAGTAGTCTACTGTAGACACAGAGTACATTACGAGACAGTAGTCTACTGTAGACTCAGAGTACATGAGACAGTAGTCTACTGTAGACTCAGAGTACATTACGAGACAGTAGTCTACTGTAGACACAGAGTACATTACGAGACAGTAGTCTACTGTAGACACAGAGTACATTACGAGACAGTAGTCTACTGTAGACTCAGAGTACATTACGAGACAGTAGTCTACTGTAGACTCAGAGTACATTACGAGACAGTAGTCTACTGTAGACACAGAGTACATGAGACAGTAGTCTACTGTAGACACAGAGTACATTACGAGACAGTAGTCTACTGTAGACACAGAGTACATGAGACAGTAGTCTACTGTAGACACAGAGTACATTACGAGACAGTAGTCTACTGTAGACACAGAGTACATTACGAGACAGTAGTCTACTGTAGACACAGAGTACATTACGAGACAGTAGTCTACCGTGCCTATAAGAATCATGTGCCTAAAGGTTGACTGAAAGACACCCTGTTCTAAGAATTGGCCCGGGTTCTGAAAGGGTTCAGGTAGTAACAGTGTTATAGTGAGTACACCTCTAGTGGGCATACCAGGTCAAAGTTTGTACTACCTGATACAGTCAGGGACGTGCACGTGAGGATGGAGGTTGTCAAGAAGCCCCCCTCCTTACCTTTTCTCATCGAATCAGGTTTGGTATTCGCTATACACAATCGTATGAGTGTGGTGTAGCGAAATAGATAGAAAGAGAGACAGAGACAGGGAGAAAGAGAGAGAGAGAGACAGAGAGAGAGAGACAGAGAGAGATTTTTACTCTGAAAGTGTAAAGTGGTTTAAAGATTCATTAGAAGAGAACAAAACGCTTTGATTATTTCTGGTGGGTCTCGAGAATGTCCCTGAGTTTACACAGATCTCAGGGATACTTCAAAAAGGCAGCTTTTCGATTAGTTTAGGCAGCACAGTCCCATTGTTGTCGTGGCTAATGAAAATGGTGAGCTTTGTTTTATAGCTAGAAATAGATCTTCAAGGTGTTCAAGAGAAACTTCAACTGACTTGATTTTTTGCCCTAACGTCACTAATTAATACAATATACTTTGATCCATGGAGTTGGAAAAACAAACAAAAAACCCAAACGATAAACCGAAATAAAAAGCAAAACAATAAATTTAAACTATAAACTCAAACTATAAACTCAATCTATAAACTCAAACGACAAAGTCAAACAATAAACCCAAACTATAAACTGAAATTAAAAACCCAAACAATAAACTGAAACAAAAACCCCAAAACAATAATCCCAAAATATAATTTAAAACAAAAATCCAAACAATAAACCCAAACTATAAACTGAAACAAGAAACAACAATAAACCAAACTATAAATTCAATATATAAACTCAATCTATAAACCCAAACAATAAACTCGAACAAAAAAGTTAAACAATAAGCCCCAAACAATAAAGTTAAACAATAAGCCCCCTAACAATAAAGCTGACTGAGTGAAAATTCATTTCAACTTGCTACTCCGTCGGGCCCAATTTAATTTAATGCGCTGTTCCCCCAAATAAGACATGCCGGCGATGTAACGGCGCACGCTATTGGCTAATCCATCAAGCAGCTGTAGCCAATGTAAATTGCTTTAACAGATGAATTGGTTCAGAAAGTGAAATTGGGTGTTTGTAAGGGAAAGGGGGGGGAGGGTGTAGAAATGTCCTCAAGTTAAACAAAAAACAACAAATTAAAAAGAATGTTCTATGGAAGCTAACATTGTGGTCATTTGTAGCTGGGCAGTGGTCAGTTGGAGTACAAGTACAGAAGATTGAAGCTGGCGCCAGGGCTAGTGATTGAACATTGACTGAGTGAACACTGTGACCAACCAGATCTGTTCTTATCTGTAGAACCAAATTTGTTTGAACACAATCCAATCAGACTAATCAAATTGGTTTTGGTGCTGCAGGAGTCGGCCTACCCAATTACCCAACTTGATTGAACATCTGCACACAATCATGCGCACAATCATGCACACAATCATGCAAACAGATGTCTATATTGGGTAAACAAAAGTAGCGCATTAAGTTCTTGTTAGAATGAAGTTTCACACTGTGTATTGGAGTAACGAAAAAAAGTTTTTCGATTATTAGAGCCTGTTCTATTAGATTTGTGAGAATGCATTAGAATTTGATGGATTAATTGGTGTAGATTCTCTTTCTTTTCGACTGGCATCCCGGCCTGGAATGGGTTATTTGAACCAACAACGTATCAACATCTTTAAAATCAAGTATCAAAATGAAACACTAGATTCCAAACGCGGTTGAGAAAATGGCAAAAAAAAAAAAAACATTTGTCTCATCTGCAATATCTAGGATAAGACTGCAGATAATTGTTTTGGAACTGTCGAGTAATTGTTCATAGCTTCCCAAAAGCCTTCAAGACGTAAATCAAACATTCGCTGGAAATACTCGTCCGCCATCTTTTTTGAACTAAAGAACCACTTAGTTAGGAACATGTCGTAGATTATATTTTGTGTTCTAGAAAATTGAATTTACAATACTAAAACATTTTCCATGTTTGTTTACTTTTAAATTCTTTACATTTACTTCGCAAAACTTGTTTTTGACTGGCTCGCGACCGACCGAACGACCTTCCTTTGGAAGACAAATGGAATCACTTCCCGTTATCCTTTCGATCTTAAACTTTGCAAATAGACGTTAAGTCCAAGCCAACACATTCTTTCACATTTTCATTCACATTCCCACACCCTAACTTACGAAAATCAGTTTCAAACTGTTGTTTTTTTTTTACGTTTTATGTATGCTAGTGAACGCAATTTTACCGCGCACATTTCCAATCATTGTAAATCATTAAAAATTTAGCCACGTGTATTTAACGTCGCTTTTTTTTTTATAGGTGGCAAACAACAAAGCTTTCTAAAACTATTGCGTTATATAAATTCTTCTCCGCCATTATCAACTCCTAGTGGAGCATATGCCATCAACAATTTATTTCAATGTCCTCCTGTCTCTGGCTATCTTCTCTAACTCCTTCCAAGTTCTCCCGATCAGCTGCAGCTACTACTCTCCGCCAGGTGTTCTTTGGTCTACCTCTTCGTCTTGCACCCCGTGGATTCCATGAAAGAGCTTGTCTAATCAAATTCGTAGTTTGTTTCCTCAACGTGTGGTCTATCCATCTCCATCTCCTATTTTGTATTTATTGTTCTATTGGAATATGTGCTGTCCTGTCCCATAGTGGTATAGAATGGGTTGCTTTATCTGGTCATAAAACTGAAACTACGGATAAGCGTAGTACGCAGTAGTGAGGGAGTGACTATAGTATTAATGGCTTTCTATGTTTTAAGGTTCAATCCAGGTAATAGATCTGTTATAATCCATAATGATGCTGTTTGTCTTTAAGGCTGACATTTTGGCAAGATTCCAGATTTGCTAGCCGTTTTCCTGAAAATAAAAGCAACAATGAAAAAAGTGAGGTTATAAATCAAAGTCTTATTTGTGTAATTATAAATAATAAAATGAAGATAAATTGTTTTCAAACTTTGTGATTCACTTCATGAAAACTTACATCATTTGTAATTATAATATATATAGGCCTACACTTTGGGATATTTGTTTAAATTATATATTCCAGGCAGTGTCAGATTAATTATTAATCTATGTAAAAATAGAGATTGCGGATTCTGTCTTTACACGATCAAATTTGAAACAATTAGCACTACTTATAAAAAGAAGCGTATTTTTCTCTTAGCCTTGAGAATTTATAATGATTTATTTTTAAACATTTCTAAAACAGACTTATTTTAGGTGATTGTAAATGATTGTAAAAACATATTATTATGTTAACGAAGTAGAAATTACATTTCATTAAATGAACGAAAAGCTGAAGTTATTATAGTTTCTACTATGGATATAAAACATTGCTTAAGGGGAGGGATTCGTATGGAATTGACCTAAATGTAATAAAATTCACACTTTTGATTTTTCCTTAATTTGTATACTTTAACTATTCCCGCATCTAAAATATTTAGTTTGGGAAACTTGGTACTATTATTTCAATGTACAAAATTGCCTTTGAAATAGGCATACATCAGAAAATTATTTAATTTTATTGTTCACATATTAACACTACAGTAATATAAAAAAGGCGTCTAATTCTATATCACTATACATAAATATAAAGGTTGATCTCTTGTCTGTGTAGAAAAAATCGTAGAACAAAACCTTAACAAAAAATATTTTCTGGAGTTCTTTGTTTTTCCGGTTCTTCTCAAAACATTTTTTTATTATTAATTAAGCAATTATGATTTTCTTGTTGCAAATAATTGTAAGGGCATCAATCTTTTTACTACAAATCTAATTGATGTTTTTATGAATATAGAGTCTAGTCGATACTACTGTCAATATAATTGCTCTAACTTTAAATATAAAATGTATGACTAATATTTGCTTAATCTAATTGTAAAAACTATCGATTTTGGTATAAAATAATTTCACTATAGGAATAATTGGATTTAACCATGATTGAAATTGATTGGCGAGATAAGAATTATATCGGTAAATATCGGCAATATTATGTGCAGCTGTTGATAACATCATATTAACATGGATATCAAACAAATACTGGTGGAAATATAAATACAAAGAAATTATTGAAATGTGGAGAAAAAAAAACGAAAGCATCAGTTTAAAATAATTTTATATAGATTTTTTTTTTCTGATCGTCTGCTCATGTTACATGGAACGTAGAGACTTTAAACACATGGGGCAAATGTAGACATCGGTTGGTTATACTAAATACATCTTCCCTACTCCAACATTAATTCACGCTTAGCTTTTGATTTCCCTGACGTGTGTGATTTTAATTAAAAGTCCACGGTATGTTGGTCAAGAGACTTCTTACAGCGTCCACTCACCGATATCTCTGGACACTGGTCAGTCAAGATATATTACACACACACACACATAGACTAACGGTCAAAAGCTAACAACACTGATGAAGGAATCAGGACGTGGACACAGGACTGAGTGTTAAAAAAAAAGAAAGAAAAAACCTACGCCGGAAAGTCAATATGGCCCCAGCTTTTGATCAAAGCCGCCCCCTGGTGGCTTGTAGTGAAGGGGAAACTACTCCAATTACATCTGTATATCCCCGGGCCTTCCCCAATAATATTCGTGCAGGAATCGTGCAATAACGAGGATAAAAGAGTTATCGATCTTATCTCGCCTGTGACAACATCCCATCAAAAGTGATGCCTATATAATTAATACTGTACCATCAGAAGCAGCCATTAGCACATTAAAAGCAAATATGTTTTCTTTTTTTTTTAAAGTCTTGCAATGATAAAAGTGTAGACCTGTATGTACGAGAGTAATGTTCTGTTTATTTCTCGTCTAATTATATAATTTTGATTTGTGTTTTGATAAAATCAGGTCAAAGAGAAAAAAAAGCAAAAACAAGAGAAAACACAATGTTTTGTAAAACAAAAAAATTAAATGGAACATATTAAATCTATTTAGGTCAGAATTTGATAGATCTAAAACTTAAAAAAAAATGTCTCCCAAACTAATGGACGTCAAATGAGGAAGAGATATGGATGCTGATGTAAGGTGTGAACAAACTGGACAATGAAATTGTGTACATTTTTATTTCGATTGATTGAATAACATCACACATTGACGGAGAAATAATTACATTCTATGGAAGCCTTAAAATGTTTGCAAGAAAGCAGTGTCATCGACATTTATTTATAGTTTTATTTCTTCATATATTTGGTTTCCATTAACATAAATCTTTAGTTTATATAATTTTGTTTTAAAGAAAGAAACATTAAAAGATCAGGGCAAACAACGTAAGTAAGTTTATAGAAAGCATAATGATGTCCAGTGCAACTAAGTTTTTTTATAATTAAATCCACAAGTTTAATGAACGTCGTTTAATTCTGATGCACTCCGTCGAGTCTTTGAAAACTAGAGAAATGATGAATACATAAGACTTTTCGAAATGAAAGAGCGCTATGGTATTACGCTATGGTATTACGCTATGGTATTACGCTATGGTATTACGCTATGGTATTACGCTATGGTATTACGCTATGGTATTACGCTATGGTATTACGCTATGGTATTGCGCTATGGTATTAGACAGTAAAGTATACCGTCAGGCCAATTTGAATCATGGGGCCGGTGAAGAACGTTCACCAGTTTCTGTGGCCACTGCATACTAAGAGATTGTGTGGCCAGCACGCCTTTACTTTACCCCAACTAATGTCAGGTACTCAACAGAGCTGGTTAGAATCAGGGACACCCCCCAGACCAAGGAAGAAATTCTAGCCTTCACCAAGATTCGAACCCAAGACCTACGGTACCCCAGCCAAACGCTCTGATATATCATAGATGATATATATGGATATATCGTTAATGCAATTTAATGTATCTATATATTTATATAAAAAATCCATGTCTGTCTGTTATCCAATCCCCATGGGTCAATTTGAAATCAAAGGTTAAAGTGCCGGAAGGAGATGTCCAAATTGGCATGATTTAATTAATGGCTTGCCAGATAATAGTATATCAAGCCAAATTAAATGCATTTAATTCACAAAGTTATTAAAAGAAAATTTAAAAACAATATTAATTGATTGTCCGATATTATTGACGATTATTATTCAGGAATATTATTAGACACTATATAGTTCATTGAATAAAAACTGACGTGCTAACTTCCATGCGGGGATCTGGGTTCGAGTCCCCACTGATAGGTTGTTTTTTCTTCTACTTCTAAAAAAAAAATTACTATTAATGTCACTTTTTTTTTTAAATTGTAAGGATTTTATGACAGAAAATAAAATCTAAACATTATGTTTTTAAAATTATTATTTCTAGCCTAGATCTATATATTTTTGTTCATTGTAGTTTATGAAATGTTTATCTGTAGCTTTTAAAGACCTATTTAATTTTTCTCCGGGAAACGCCGGGGACTTTAGCTTGTAGGCTTATATATATATATATATATATATATATATATATATATATATATATATATAACAAAAACAAAGCAGAAGGTATAAATGCCCAAATTTGTACAAATCTGTTCTGAATTCGCGAAAAAATGTGTGCATGTTTGTAACGCGAAAGTTTCCATCCCCCCACCCACAACCCCCAGCTGAAAATCCCGGGTTTGATCCTTCTTAGACTCCGCCATCAACAAATAGGGCGGGAACCGACAAGGAACGGAAAAAAACGTTGTTAGTGAAAAATATATCTTCTACCACACCGCCCTTTTATTTTCCTTAAAACACGTATCTGTTTGATAGTTAGAAAAAACAATTAGAATGACATGTCATGGTTGTAATAAAAAAAAAAGTAATGTTTCTTGTTTCATAAACCAGGTGTCTAGGTTGTATCATAGTATACACATGTGTTCTCTTACAAGTTCATTAAAGAATATCATTTCCCATGTAGGCCTATATAACTATTGTGAAAGAATAAAAATAATTGTTGAAAAAACACAAGTCTAGCGCATATCAATTAATAATTACCTTTATCATCAAGATCAATGTGTTTTGTTGTCCATATTTTCTTTTTTTTTCATGTTAAAAATTAAATTATACTGTTTGTATTGGATCTGTTATAATGGGCTTTAAAAAAAATTCTTTTCTCTTGAAAAAAAAAAGGTGAAAATACAGGAAGTCTAACGTCCGGACTGCCAAATTACCGGAAGTTCCAATTAACGGACTACCACGGGTTTCTGAATGCCTAAGACTATGACAGGAGAAAACAATTTTTTTCTTAAAAAACTAAACATTTCGTCTGATGTTGGGGGCAGAAAAATCTAGAAAGAAAAGGAATAAATTGTTTTGAATGAACTTGGTGTCACGATTCTGGATTAAACCGTGACTCGTAGCACTCATAGATAGACTATAGCATAGATAGCAGTGTATAACTAGAACCTTAGATTAGCTTAAGTTTAGCTAGAATAGAGAGAAGGTTAGTCTGACGTCACTATCTTCTCCCTCCCTTACGCAATTACATCTCCCCATCACTCTTTCTCACCTGTTTCTCTATCCGTCACTATACTCTTGTACTACGCCCAAATTCAGAGTCTACTGACTAATACGATTCAACTTGGTACTACATCTTGGTTGAATGGGTACGAATGTGTTAGTTAGAATGTATATATTTATCCTATGCTATATTAATGTATTCATATCATGTCTTAATGTATTTATATCTTGTGCTATTTTAACGCATGTGAGCGAGTCATTATTCGATCCCTCACTCGCCCCCTCCTCTTCGCGTCCCCGCCACCCCCACCCCCTTTTATATCCCTTCAGCTTAGCGGCATGTTATGCAATTGCTTTGAGACGGTCGTTCCCTGAACGCTGACCAGAGAACCCAGTTCGCACACATATACCAAATTCTCGTCCGAACCCCCCCCCCCCCAGCCACTTGAGTTAACTACTTAAAATTCTACCAAAGGGAGATAAATTCCCCCACTCAGCATGACGTCTGTTCAATTGTCTTTCATCTAGACCTCTCTCTCTCCCCCCCCCTTTCCGCCCTCGCAACCCCGACCCCCAATCCATTTTTGGCTCCAATAAGCTTTTCTTATGCAAATGTATATTCAATCTAGCCAATGAGAATAGGATGTAATTAAATGTAAGCCAACCAAATTAACCTTGGGTCAGGTGACTAGTGTCCACGAAAAAGCCCGCCCAACTAAACTAAAGCAGATCTCTCCCAGCTCCCGAGCTAGATACATCGTTTTGGTCTAGCTCCCAAATTGTTACTCGGACTTGCAGATACTTAGCCAGTAATCGTAATTCCCTCATTATAGTTACGTAGCCTAACCTTGGATTCCGTAACAACACAGTATATTGAGTGTTAGACGTTCCTGTGCATATATCTCAAGCATTGTATCTCCCCTGCATGTTAGTATGTGTATCTCATCATTGGATATTGAATTTGAATCATAAATAAACACCTGAAACGTAACCAGAGACTTGCTTGCCTAACTTAGAACTGTCTGTCTGTGTGTGTTTAATAACATCTAAGCGAGCCAGTAGAGAACAAATAAATATTCCAGGTCAACTACAGCATCGGCACCTCATATCTCTAAGACAACCAGCCATTATTACCCCCCTCTCAATTGCCACATCGTGACAAAGTGGGACCTTCGTATCCGGGATTATCTGAACTTCAAGCCGTTCAGCGCACTGTCAACAGCAACAACCCGAGGACTACGCCGATTCTGAAACCGACCCTGGATGGGGGCTCATCTCTCTACAACACAAAGACTCTAAGCCAGCAACCAGACCCGTCATCCCAACGCCAGCAACCAGATCCATCAACCCATCAAACCAGGCTCGCCACCTTACGCAGCCCACGCCACCCCAGTCTACGCTCACACCACCCCAGCCTACGCTCACGCCACCCCAGCCTACGCCTACGACACCCCAGCATACTCTTACGCCACCCCAGCCTACGCCTACGTCACCCCAGCCTACGCACCCCAGATACGCCAACCTAAGCCACCCCAGATTCGCCACTCCGAGCAATCTACGCCACCCCAGCCAGCTCACCCCATTAAGCCAGGCTCGCCACACTACGCCAGCCTACGTCACCCCAGACACACCAGCAACCAAATTGCCACCCCATTACGTCAGATTTGCCGCCCCAACCGCCAGGTCGCCACCCTCTGGCCCCGCATCAACGTACCGGCACCCGAGACGTCAGCAGAGAGACCCACCGCCGCCGCATCAGCCTGCCCGACAACTAGAGACCGCCGAGAACCCGACAACTGCCCTGTCAACCTCCCCGTAGGAACCCGCCGTAGTTCCCGGTATCCAAACCCGGAAAAATAGACACTAACATTAAACGCTAATCCAGTCCCGGCACGGGGAAAGAGAATTCCTAACCAGCCCGAAGATCTGCACCAACAGCGCCGAGCGCCATATAAACGATAACTTTATGATTGGATATACGTGTGTTAGTGTATGTGTGTAAAATTCTGGAATTGCTGTCTGGTGAGTACCATTTTGAGTTGTATTACGTTAGCTAAACTCTGAACCCCAACACCCCTCCTATATTTTCCTTTCCTATCTCGCTATATCTCTGTCCGCCTCTAGTATCTTAATCTCGCCTCACTCTGTTACTATGGCGGAAGGTGTACTATTGCGTAAGCAGTTGAGAGAAGAGGCTATAGCTATAGGCTACATTGACTCAGACATCACTAAATACGTAGTAGAGCAGGTAGCGGCCCATGAGGCCAAGACAGAGAGACTTAGATTAGAACAGGTAGCTAGAGAGGAGAGAGCAGAACAGGTAGCTAGAGAGGAGAGAGCAGAACAGGTAGCTAGAGAGGAGAGAGCAGAACAATTAGAAAGAGAAGATAGGCTTAGAGCAGAACAGTTAGCTAGGGAAGAGAGGGTTAGAGAAGAAAATAGGCTAGATGAGGAGGCACGCAGGACACATGAATTCAGACTAGCTGAATTAGCCGCAAGCACTAGGCCCCCGGACAACAGCGACAACCCAAACTCCCCCTCATCATTTAGCTCAGCCACCCCCAGCAACCATCCCCTCCCCCGACATGCTTCTCTATGGACTGAAGTTCACGACCCCCGACTGGAACAGTTCGACATTTACCTCCGACGGTTTAGCGACTGTATGGAGTTAAATGAGGTCCCCCCAGAATTACATTGTAGGATCCTCGTCTCCACTCTAAGGGGAGAGGATTATGACGCCTATTGTAAACTGGCCCCAGAAGACAGGGAGTCGTGCGTGGCACTGAAAAACGCGCTGCTAAATCGCCACCAGTTACACTCATCCCACTACCAGAAGAAGTTTCGGTCGTCCACGCTACGACCGGGGGAAAACTATACACAATTCGCGGAGCGAATACAATCTTACCTACTCAAGTGGGTTGAGTTAGGCAATATTGAACAGTCATTCGACGGTATGGTCACCCTCGTAATGACTGAGCAAATAGAGTCACAGATGACACCTAAGCTAAGGGCCTTCCTTATTCAACAAGGAATCACCGGTTTAAACCCCTCCCTGCAGGGCGCAGATAGGTTTCTGCAGTCCAACCTAGTAGAATCGTCCCACCCCCGGGAGAAATCTCTCTCACATCCCGCTTCCCGACAGGAAAATGGGAGGTCGTCACGGCCACCGGGCCATCTGTCCCGCCCGGGTCACCCACAGTCACCCTGGAATAACTGGGACAACCACCGCACCAACCCTCCCCCTCAATCAACCGCTCCCCAGCCGCACACGCCCCACCACGGGCGACCTCGTCCTCACAACGCACATAGAGACCACCGCCACACTAGGCCCACCCCTCAGTTAGCTCACGACAGAAACCGACGTGACCCCACCCCCTATCTTGCCGCCGGTGCATTTTACACCACGACGGACCCCGTAGACCCAGCGCAAGATTCCACTAACGGACTTGCAACGCACGAGTTAGAAACGCCCAGCTACCCGAGCCACTTAGCTCCCGAACAGGAACCCGCCGATCAGGGGCGTGACCAGTACTCAAGCAGTGACTACGATCGAGTCCACCACGTGTTCTCTATTTCCTCGGCAGACAAACATAACCAATTCCCCCGTAGCTACGTCGACGAGATAGTCAGAATCAACGGCCGACTCGCCTCTTGTACGTATGATTCCGGTCTTAGCTTTGAGGCCCTAGTAACGCAATCAAAAATCGACCCCCGCGACTACACAGGCCGCTATGTGCGACTCCAAGGTCCATCTCATAACTCTCCTATTCAGCAGCTACCGACCGCACTCGTAAACCTCAGCTCAGCACTTTTTACAGGCCCCATTGAGGCCGCCGTAATAGAAGGCCTACAAGTAGACATCCTACTCGGAAGACCGATTGTAGGTAAACAAACGCATTGCCTGCCTACACCCGCAACCTACGGATCGCCCCGCCCCACCCCCAACCAGACACCTCTCCCCCACCCCATGTCCATTAAAGATAAGCTCCGTCATGCAAGGCCGCCCACGACGAGACTCGAACTAAGACAAACACTGTGCGAATTCAGCAACTATCAGAATACCCTTATACCAAACTTCCGTAAAATTGCCCGTCCGTTATTTAGATTGCTCAACGCACCCACATCGTTCCCATTATCTTGGGACAAACCCGCTACTAATGCTTTCGACACATTGCAACTTTGCCTAGGCCAAAACCCCTTTCGACACACGCGGCATAGCGGACACTAACTAGTGCCCCTACACACTTCGTGGCCCAGCATACTCAGTAATACGGCCCCACGCGCGCACACTGTTAATGAGTGTGTAGTTACTCCCCTTTCCCCATGTCCCAGAGACAGTAATTTAGGTAGAAATCTTCTTTCTGAGTAGATTCCCAAGCTACCCGGGTGAGTTGTCACGATTCTGGATTAAACCGTGACTCGTAGCACTCATAGATAGACTATAGCATAGATAGCAGTGTATAACTAGAACCTTAGATTAGCTTAAGTTTAGCTAGAATAGAGAGAAGGTTAGTCTGACGTCACTATCTTCTCCCTCCCTTACGCAATTACATCTCCCCATCACTCTTTCTCACCTGTTTCTCTATCCGTCACTATACTCTTGTACTACGCCCAAATTCAGAGTCTACTGACTAATACGATTCAACTTGGTACTACATCTTGGTTGAATGGGTACGAATGTGTTAGTTAGAATGTATATATTTATCCTATGCTATATTAATGTATTCATATCATGTCTTAATGTATTTATATCTTGTGCTATTTTAACGCATGTGAGCGAGTCATTATTCGATCCCTCACTCGCCCCCTCCTCTTCGCGTCCCCGCCACCCCCACCCCCTTTTATATCCCTTCAGCTTAGCGGCATGTTATGCAATTGCTTTGAGACGGTCGTTCCCTGAACGCTGACCAGAGAACCCAGTTCGCACACATATACCAATTTCTCGTCCGAACCCCCCCCCCCAGCCACTTGAGTTAACTACTTAAAATTCTACCAAAGGGAGATAAATTCCCCCACTCAGCATGACGTCTGTTCAATTGTCTTTCATCTAGACCTCTCTCTCTCCCCCCCCCTTTCCGCCCTCGCAACCCCGACCCCCAATCCATTTTTGGCTCCAATAAGCTTTTCTTATGCAAATGTATATTCAATCTAGCCAATGAGAATAGGATGTAATTAAATGTAAGCCAACCAAATTAACCTTGGGTCAGGTGACTAGTGTCCACGAAAAAGCCCGCCCAACTAAACTAAAGCAGATCTCTCCCAGCTCCCGAGCTAGATACATCGTTTTGGTCTAGCTCCCGAATTGTTACTCGGACTTGCAGATACTTAGCCAGTAATCGTAATTCCCTCATTATAGTTACGTAGCCTAACCTTGGATTCCGTAACAACACAGTATATTGAGTGTTAGACGTTCCTGTGCATATATCTCAAGCATTGTATCTCCCCTGCATGTTAGTATGTGTATCTCATCATTGGATATTGAATTTGAATCATAAATAAACACCTGAAACGTAACCAGAGACTTGCTTGCCTAACTTAGAACTGTCTGTCTGTGTGTGTTTAATAACATCTAAGCGAGCCAGTAGAGAACAAATAAATATTCCAGGTCAACTACAGCATCGGCACCTCATATCTCTAAGACAACCAGCCATTATTACCCCCCTCTCAATTGCCACATCGTGACACTTGGTATGCACAATTTTAGCTTATAGAATTGAATCAAAATATGTGAACTTTAATTTATATTCTCCCCCCCCCCATTTTTTTAAAAAATCCATTAGTATAAACTCTCCCCCCCCCCTTCCTCACTCAGATTTACACTTTATCGCCAATGGAAAGTGCAGCAACAATTTTCCCCCGATTAATGATGGGGAAAATGGCTGTACATGTGACAGAGTGGCGACCTCTGACTTTTGACTCAACCCAGTGTCGTTATAAGCACATAAACACACACACAGCATACATACACGTACGCGCGCACACACACACACACGCACATATAAATAGGGTGTAACATGTTAGCTATGACGCACCCACAGAATGTCTAGCAATTATTGCACTGACAAACGTAGCAACGTATAAGGCACACAACAACACACACACTATGCACTCCAAAACATACGTTGCAACACATAATATGTATCATTCTTAATAAATGAGACACATTATGTAGAAGGTAGATTTGACAAACGCAGCGTAAAACATATAACAAACAAACACGTCCACAAATATAAAGTATAAATTATAAATTAAAGCGGTGTGCAATATTCTACTCTAACATAAAACAAATGAACAAATCAAACAAGTAAATCCTTCAAGTGACTGAATGAATCTCTGTAAAAACTTGACTGGGCTTTAAAGAAAAACAAAGTAAATCATTACAAAATAAGTATTACGTCAAGAAATGTATATTGAATCAAATAATTTCTTTACATTTACAAAATAGGTATTACGTCAAGAAATGTATATTGAATCAAATCATTTCTTTACATTTACAAAATAGGTATTACGTCAAGAAATGTATATTGAATCAAATCATTTCTTTACATTTACAAAATAAGTATTACGTGAAGAAATGTATATTGAATCAAATCATTTCTTTACATTTACAAAATAGGTATTACGTAAAGAAATGTATATTGAATCAAATCATTTCTTTACATTTACAAAATAGGTATTACGTCAAGAAATGTATATTGAATCAAATCATTTCTTTACATTTACAAAATAGGTATTACGTCAATAAATGTATATTGAATCAAATCATTTCTTTACATTTACAAAATAGGTATTACGTCAAGAAATGTATATTGAATCAAATCATTTCTTTACATTTACAAAATAGGTATTACGTGAAGAAATGTATATTGAATCAAATCATTTCTTTACATTTACAAAATAGGTATTACGTAAAGAAATGTATATTGAATCAAATCATTTCTTTACATTTACAAAATAGGTATTACGTCAAGAAATGTATATTGAATCAAATCATTTCTTTTCATTTACAAAATAAGTATTACGTGAAGAAATGTATATTGAATCAAATCATTTCCTTACATTTTACAAAATAGGTATTACGTCAAGAAATGTATATTGAATCAAATCATTTCTTTACATTTACAAAATAGGTATTACGTGAAGAAATGTATATTGAATCAAATCATTTCTTTACATTTACAAAATAGGTATTACGGCAAGAAATGTATATTGAATCAAATCATTGCTTTACATTTACAAAATAGGTATTACGTGAAGAAATGTATATTGAATCAAATCATTTCTTTACATTTACAAAATAGGTATTACGTCAAGAAATGTATATTGAATCAAATCATTTCTTTACATTTACAAAATAGGTATTACGTCAAGAAATGTATATTGAATCAAATAATTTCTTTACATTTACAAAATAGGTATTACGTCAAGAAATGTATATTGAATCAAATAATTTCTTTACATTTACAAAATAGGTATTACGTCAAGAAATGTATATTGAATCAAATCATTTCTTTACATTTACAAAATAGGTATTACGTCAAGAAATGTATATTGAATCAAATCATTTCTTTACATTTACAAAATAAGTATTACGTGAAGAAATGTATATTGAATCAAATCATTTCTTTACATTTACAAAATAGGTATTACGTAAAGAAATGTATATTGAATCAAATCATTTCTTTACATTTACAAAATAAGTATTACGTCAAGAAATGTATATTGAATCAAATCATTTCTTTACATTTACAAAATAGGTATTACGTCAAGAAATGTATATTGAATCAAATCATTTCTTTACATTTACAAAATAGGTATTACGTGAAGAAATGTATATTGAATCAAATCATTTCTTTACATTTAAAAAATAGGTATTACGTCAAGATATGTATATTGAATCAAATCATTTCTTTACATTTACAAAATAGGTATTACGTAAAGAAATGTATATTGAATCAAATCATTTCTTTACATTTACAAAATAGGTATTACGTCAAGAAATGTATATTGAATCAAATCATTTCTTTACATTTACAAAATAGGTATTACGTCAAGAAATGTATATTGAATCAAATCATTTCTTTACATTTACAAAATAGGTATTACGTCAAGAAATGTATATTGAATCAAATCATTTCTTTACATTTACAAAATAGGTATTACGTCAAGAAATGTATATTGAATCAAATCATTTCTTTACATTTACAAAATAGGTATTACGGCAAGAAATGTATATTGAATCAAATCATTGCTTTACATTTACAAAATAGGTATTACGTGAAGAAATGTATATTGAATCAAATCATTTCTTTACATTTACAAAATAGGTATTACGTAAAGAAATGTATATTGAATCAAATCATTTCTTTACATTTACAAAATAGGTATTACGTGAAGAAATGTATATTGAATCAAATCATTTCTTTACATTTACAAAATAGGTATTACGTCAAGAAATGTATATTGAATCAAATCATTTCTTTACATTTACAAAATAGGTATTACGTCAAGAAATGTATATTGAATCAAATCATTTCTTTACATTTACAAAATAGGTATTACGTCAAGAAATGTATATTGAATCAAATCATTTCTTTACATTTACAAAATAGGTATTACGTTAAGAAATGTATATTGAATCAAATCATTTCTTTACATTTACAAAATAGGTATTACGTCAAGAAATGTATATTGAATCAAATCATTTCTTTACATTTACAAAATAGGTATTACGTCAAGAAATGTATATTGAATCAAATCATTTCTTTACATTTACAAAATAGGTATTACGTGAAGAAATGTATATTGAATCAAATCATTTCTTTACATTTACAAAATAGGTATTACGTAAAGAAATGTATATTGAATCAAATCATTTCTTTACATTTACAAAATAGGTATTACGTGAAGAAATGTATATTGAATTAAATCATTTCTTTACATTTACAAAATAGGTATTACGTCAAGAAATGTATATTGAATCAAATCATTTCTTTACATTTACAAAATAGGTATTACGTCAAGAAATGTATATTGAATCAAATCATTTCTTTACATTTACAAAATAGGTATTACGTAAAGAAATGTATATTGAATCAAATCATTTCTTTACATTTACAAAATAGGTATTACGTGAAGAAATGTATATTGAATCAAATCATTTCTTTACATTTACAAAATAAGTATTACGTGAAGAAATGTATATTGAATCAAATCATTTCTTTACATTTACAAAATAATATATTTCCAACATTGTAAAAATATATAGGTGTGATGGACTGCTTTTTTCTAAACTTATAACTAATAAAATAGAACGAATTCAAGTAAGTGTTCTGTAAAGCTAAATTTCAACCTATACGTTTTATATACTTTTCTTTCTAGGCATAAGATTATTACTATTTACGTCCTAGGCCCAAAATTCCTGCAGGGTGGCAGGGGTTGGTTGGTGGCAGGGCTAGAACCCAGTCTGCTTTGTGGACTGTCCGGTGATCTAACCGCAGGACCAGCCGGCCTCATAAAATTGAAATTTGATTTTTTGCCGTATTTCAAATCTAAACATGTTGTTCTAACCTGTTAAAGTCTGTTTCGAATGCTGCTACTTATTATCAAGCATGTGTATTTAAAGATCCGGCGCTCTTCATCGCAGTCCCTATTCGTTCTTGAGTCCTCAAAGGGCACAAGGACAGTGCTATGAACACCGTCCATGAGTCGACTGCTTTAATTCAACGCCCATGGTTGAGTCTTTTCCAACCCTTGAAACCATGTTTGGAGCATGTTAGCAGGCCATGCACTCTGACATGGAAAGGTATGAGTAGGCAGACTCTGTCTGAAGTTAGCTCCGTTCGGACTCCCCTTTTACGAACGTGCATTTGCTCACCCCTCGAGACATCCAGGTTTTGCCTCGTATTCCTGTAATGTGGGCTGACGGTGCGATGGCCGAGTGGATTTTGTCTGACACGGGGATGTCCTCATCTAAAGTGAACACATCCCCTCAAGGCCACCTTTGAAAGCAGACGTTTTTTTGTATATCTTTCCGTACGTCGCACCAGCCCCTACCCCAGGAGGCGCCATAAATCGGACAATGGGGTACCTCCACCACAGGCCCCTCAAATGGAAGAACAGAACGAGCCGATTAACCTCCATACCTGCAGCTCGGGATACCACGCCTCTATCCGTCACCCACAGAGATGGGAGAGGAAGTATCTCGGCGACCGCTTGTCCCATACATTAGTCCACTGGTCAGACTCGGGGAACCAGTGGTGTTCACACTTCGCCAGCTTTGAGGCTCATGGGTACAGAAGTGGCAGTCCTTACCCAGTTCCCGAATGTGGATGGACACAAAAATAAATCTTTTGGAGTTTGCTCTTTCTCTCTGTGCTACTATATGGGGGTGGTAATTGTCTCTTTATGCATACATCGTTTATTTACATCGTGGCGTCTGCTTGATAAAGTGGTAGGGGAGCATTCAGCGCCGTCAGACATTGTCGATATTTTTTTTACAATATCGTATAAGCTTATTGGTTAATTGGAGAATTTTGGTCCGACTTTATTTGTTTAATTCAAATGTTGGAGTTTGACACTCTTCCCGCAATCCTCACATAAACACCCATTCCGGCAAAAGTGTACACATACACAAATAGTATAAGATAGACGTAACAATGTTAATAATAATTATTTTTAAACGTGCCCATCCCACCTTGTTGTATATACGTGAATGGTCTAATGGTCTAATGATGGAAACTGTTCCACGTCTATGGTGTTGTGGTCAATGTTAGAATGAACTACAATGAACAAACAACCAATCGTTATAGAAAGTAAAGTTTTAAGATAATAACACAAATTAAAAACTTGCACCGTCCAAATACTGAAAGAAAATTTGACCGCAGCACATGAAATCCGTTTCATAGTACTAGAATTTCAACCCTGGACCATCGGATCGGCAATGTATCTCTCTTCCACAAACCATTACATGATGATTTATCATTACGTAAATAAATAACATCGAAAGCAAACAATTATATAAACCTGTGATTTCTTATAAACATTTTCTTGGATCACGTGATCAACGGAAGGTACAAGTTAATAATGTAAGAATTAATGTCTGGCTTTTCTAGACACGGTACCATCATACATAATGAAATAGTTAATTAAATCACGATCTATATTTTTTTTTTATAGAAAAAAAAAATTAATAACATAGAATTAAATAAAAAAAATCTCTATTAATTTTAAAAAAATCCTATTTTCTTTAAAACATAATAACAAAATAAATATTATTAAAAAAATTTAGAAATACGAAAAGTAAAAGAAAGGGTTGCAATCCACAACTAATTAGAATCTAGTAGGCTTAAGCTTATTGCAAAAAAAAAAACAACAACAAAAAAAAAACACAAACACCAGAGACAATGAGTACCTCTAATCTTCTAAACCAAATTATAACTTTTGTTTACATGTTGAAACAGCCAACAGTATCGTTGAATTCATTTATTTTAAATTAATAATGTATGAATAATGTATATGCGTCGTTTCGTATCTTGTCTTATCTTATAAGTTACAAACAAGCTTTTTTTTTTAAACACTTAATTTAGCGTATTCTTGATTTAAGTTTAGTCTTTCATTTTGATAACGGTTTTAAGTTTTGTCATTTGTTTGTTTTCCTAGGTTGTTATGTCGAATAAGTCTATACTTAAATATCAGTTAGGAAGAAATATATGTATGCATGTATGTGTGTGTGTAGACCATATGTAGTTATAGGAGACATGGGTCTATATATTATATTGTAGTTTCGGCAAGAATGTGTAATATTCCTCACGTACCAATTTGATCCATAGGTAAAATCAAACAGAGTTCACAAGAGTACGTATACATAAATATATAAATATTTCGATGTTCCATGGCCAGAAGACCTAAACAAAACAAAAAGAACAAAAACTAAAGATACGTTCTCACTACAATTTTTATTGTAATATTGTTAGTTATTTTAACAAACACATTGTAATCATTTGTTTCTCCGGCATAATCACTCGTAAATACATAAATTCGGATGGTGTATTTTGAAATGTTTCTCAAAAAGTGTCTATGTTGTTTTTTGTATCAATACACAAAAGATGCCTGCCCGTGACTGTGTGTGTATAAATATGTCACGGATGTGTTTAAAGTCACTCTATAACTGTATATTCAAACTTAACTTCATTTTTTTTCTAACTGTCCCGGCCTCAAAATGGAAGCACACAATTTATTCCCTGAATCATACCATAATGTATTACTCCGCCAGTAATTTTCCTGTCAAAGTTTTTTTCTGTCCCGGAGTCTAAGGCCACGTCTGCTGTCGCCCGGCGACCAATAAACTAACGGGACGCTGTGAGGACGAGATAACACGAAACCTTAGAAAAAGAGTGAACTGTTTGAAATGAAGTCAACTACGTCACATAAGAGTTCATGCCCTTTATGTGTGGCAGACGTGAACATTTGTAAGCAGACGATAAGACTATAGTCTAGTATTTCCATAGAAATTGTTTTGCTTTATATTTGCCTACATTAAAAAAATATATTTATGAGAAAACAATCATTATTTATTATTACAGTTTTTATAATCTTTGGTTTAGCTGTGATATTTGTTAATATTTATGGGGAAATGTTACGAATATTCTAGATTCTAGATGTTACAAATAGAAGAGTGGGAAAAGAGGAAATACTACTTGTAACTATTTCCCCTGAAATATCTGCTCAACATTTGCATTCTTTCTTTTGGATTTGTTAAAATTATTTTTCTCCATTTAAAAAAAGATAGAAAATATTTTCTTTTTCAAGTCTTAATAAGTGCATGAGTTTCTTATGTTTTTATAACTGTAGTGTTTTAAAACCTAGAAGAGACAGTGAGACAGGTAATGCTAGGAGTCTACTTTACATAAGAAGCACAATAGATTTGGTGGGTTATGTTTCGTAGACTATTTAGTCTATTGTTGTTACTTAAATCTTAATTACTTGCGTTTTTGGCGAACGCTGTTTCACCCGCCCTATGATCAATTTGGTCCGAATGGTATTTTACTTTATTTACGTTTTTCTATAATATATATATTGCTGACCAGCATAGCCAACACGGAAGTGACATCACCAATTATTTGTCTACACGGCGTGATCTATAATTTAAAGCTCTCGTCACAAATAGAAAATTGTTCCATCAATATGTGTTTGTGTGTGTATGTGTTTGTGTATGTAATTGTGTGTGTGTGTTAAATGTGCTTGTGTTTTTCTCATTTGTAAAGTTTTTTTATGATGTGAAAAGATGTACGAGTATTCTTTTTCTCTCGTGTTTTAATTTGAAACATTCTTTATTTCTCTAATATACTCTATCGTTCAATTTTTCTTTCTCTCTTCTACGTTTATCTCATTCTCCGTGCCCCCTTTCTTCTTCTCTCTATCTCTAAGCCACTCCTGGCGCCCTTGTCTCTTTCTACCACTCTCGCCCTCGCAACTCTCGTTTTTTTGTCTAAATCTATGTGAACTTTGACCTCACCCTATATACACGAGCAACTAAGTCCCTGTTGTTAGAGACATTAAAAACATCTATGTTATATACAGATATACAATTATATATAGTAGCTCACACATAGGGAATCAATAGGGATACATAAACATAGACTACACAAAAACAGACTAATCTATAAGCAGACAGATAGATAGATAGATACATAGATACATAGATAAATAGAGAGAGGGAGGGAGGGAGAAAGATAGATGAATAGATAGATAGATATATAGATAGTTAGATAGATAGATGATTAGGTGGATAATTAGATAGAGTGATTAAAAGATAGCTAAATTGATATTATACATAGAGTTTAATTTTGAAATAACTATAACAGGGGTCGGGAACCTTTTTTCTGAGAGAGCCATGTACACCACATATTTTGAAAAGTAATTCTGTGAGAGCCTTACATAATGTTTAAAACTAAAAAATTCAAGTAAATGTGTGCTTTTTGTGTAATTTCAACACTAAAAGTACAATAATTATGTCTCTGAATTCTTCTGATGCTGAGCTGCAGTAGACTTTAGCTCATTTGTAGAATGAAATATTGATATGCAATTAATATGCAGATCAAAAAGTCTTTAAAAAAAAACATTTTTTTAATAATCGAAAATTTGTCTGCGAGCCAGATGCAGCCATCGAAAGAGCCACATCTGGCTCGCTAGCCATGGGTTCCCGACCCCTGCACTATAATGTATGTAATACACATATAACACTGTTATTGAGGAAAGAGAGAGAAAAAAGAGAGAGAGAGAGAGAGAGAGAAAGAATTGTATAGAAAGAGAGAGAAAAAAGGGAAAACAGAATGAAAAAGAAAAGGCAAGAGAAATATAGCGAGAGAAAGAGATAAATAGAACGAGATGGGAAGAGAGAGGAAGAAACAGAAACAGAGAGAGAAAGACAGAGAGATAATAATATAGAAAAAACAAGGAAAACAGAATGAACGAAAAAAAGAAAGAGAGTGAGAGAAAGAGAAAAACAGAAAGAGAAAAAGGTAAAGAAACGAGCGAGAAAGTGAAATAGAATGAAAGAGAGAGAAAGTGAAATAGAATGAAAGAGAGAGAAAGTGAAATAGAATGAAAGAGAGAGAAAGTGAAATAGAATGAAAGAGAGAGAAAGTGAAATAGAATGAAAGAGAGAGAAAGTGAAATAGAATGAAAGAGAGAGAAAGTGAAATAGAATGAAAGAGAGAGAAAGTGAAATAGAATGAAAGAGAGAGAAAGTGAAATAGAATGAAAGAGAGAGAAAGTGAAATAGAATGAAAGAGAGAGAAAGTGAAATAGAATAAAAGAGAGAGAAAGTGAAATAGAATGAAAGAGAGAGAAAGTGAAATAGAATGAAAGAGAGAGAAAGTGAAATAGAATGAAAGAGAGAGAAAGTGAAATAGAATGAAAGAGAGAGAAAGTGAAATAGAATGAAAGAGAGAGAAAGTGAAATAGAATGAAAGAGAGAGAAAGTGAAATAGAATGAAAGAGAGAGAAAGTGAAATAGAATGAAAGAGAGAGAAAGTGAAATAGAATGAAAGAGAGAGAAAGTGAAATAGAATGAAAGAGAGAGAAAGTGAAATAGAATGAAAGAGAGAGAAAGTGAAATAGAATGAAAGAGAGAGAAAGTGAAATAGAATGAAAGAGAGAGAAAGTGAAATAGAATGAAAGAGAGAGAAAATGAAATAGAATGAAAGAGAGAGAAAGTGAAATAGAATGAAAGAGAGAGAAAGTGAAA
This sequence comes from Anisus vortex, assembly GCA_949126835.1. Lineage (NCBI taxonomy): Eukaryota > Metazoa > Mollusca > Gastropoda > Planorbidae > Anisus > Anisus vortex. The sequence continues at coordinate 38,538,085 of OX421493.1, forward strand.
TAGAATGAAAGAGAGAGAAAGTGAAATAGAATGAAAGAGAGAGAAAGTGAAATAGAATGAAAGAGAGAGAAAGTGAAATAGAATGAAAGAGAGAGAAAGTGAAATAGAATGAAAGAGAGAGAAAGTGAAATAGAATGAAAGAGAGAGAAAGTGAAATAGAATGAAAGAGAGAGAAAGTGAAATAGAATGAAAGAGAGAGAAAGTGAAATAGAATGAAAGAGAGAGAAAGTGAAATAGAATGAAAGAGAGAGAAAGTGAAATAGAATGAAAGAGAGAGAAAGTGAAATAGAATGAAAGAGAGAGAAAGTGAAATAGAATGAAAGAGAGAGAGAAAGTGAAATAGAATGAAAGAGAGAGAAAGTGAAATAGAATGAAAGAGAGAGAAAGTGAAATAGAATGAAAGAGAGAGAAAGTGAAATAGAATGAAAGAGAGAGAAAGTGAAATAGAATGAAAGAGAGAGAATGTGAAATAGAATGAAAGAGAGAGAAAGTGAAATAGAATGAAAGAGAGAGAAAGTGAAATAGAATGAAAGAGAGAGAAAGTGAAATAGAATGAAAGAGAGAGAAAGTGAAATAGAATGAAAGAGAGAGAATGTGAAATAGAATGAAAGAGAGAGAAAGTGAAATAGAATGAAAGAGAGAGAAAGTGAAATAGAATGAAAGAGAGAGAAAGTGAAATAGAATGAAAGAGAGAGAAAGTGAAATAGAATGAAAGAGAGAGAAAGTGAAATAGAATGAAAGAGAGAGAAAGTGAAATAGAATGAAAGAGAGAGAAAGTGAAATAGAATGAAAGAGAGAGAAAGTGAAATAGAATGAAAGAGAGAGAAAGTGAAATAGAATGAAAGAGAGAGAAAGTGAAATAGAATGAAAGAGAGAGAAAGTGAAATAGAATGAAAGAGAGAGAAAGTGAAATAGAATGAAAGAGAGAGAAAGTGAAATAGAATGAAAGAGAGAGAAAGTGAAATAGAATGAAAGAGAGAGAAAGTGAAATAGAATGAAAGAGAGAGAAAGTGAAATAGAATGAAAGAGAGAGAAAGTGAAATAGAATGAAAGAGAGAGAAAGTGAAATAGAATGAAAGAGAGAGAAAGTGAAATAGAATGAAAGAGAGAGAAAGTGAAATAGAATGAAAGAGAGAGAAAGTGAAATAGAATGAAAGAGAGAGAAAGTGAAAAAGAATGAAAGAGAGAGAAAGTGAAATAGAATGAAAGAGAGAGAAAGTGAAATAGAATGAAAGAGAGAGAAAGTGAAATAGAATGAAAGAGAGAGAAAGTGAAATAGAATGAAAGAGAGAGAAAGTGAAATAGAATGAAAGAGAGAGAATGTGAAATAGAATGAAAGAGAGAGAAAGTGAAATAGAATGAAAGAGAGAGAAAGTGAAATAGAATGAAAGAGAGAGAAAGTGAAATAGAATGAAAGAGAGAGAAAGTGAAATAGAATAAAAGAGAGAGAAAGTGAAATAGAATGAAAGAGAGAGAAAGTGAAATAGAATGAAAGAGAGAGAAAGTGAAATAGAATGAAAGAGAGAGAAAGTGAAATAGAATGAAAGAGAGAGAAAGTGAAATAGAATGAAAGAGAGAGAAAGTGAAATAGAATGAAAGAGAGAGAAAGTGAAATAGAATGAAAGAGAGAGAAAGTGAAATAGAATGAAAGAGAGAGAAAGTGAAATAGAATGAAAGAGAGAGAAAGTGAAATAGAATGAAAGAGAGAGAAAGTGAAATAGAATGAAAGAGAGAGAAAGTGAAATAGAATGAAAGAGAGAGAAAGTGAAATAGAATGAAAGAGAGAGAAAGTGAAATAGAATGAAAGAGAGAGAAAGTGAAATAGAATGAAAGAGAGAGAAAGTGAAATAGAATGAAAGAGAAAGAAAGTGAAATAGAATGAAAGAGAGAGAAAGTGAAAAAGAATGAAAGAGAGAGAAAGTGAAATAGAATGAAAGAGAGAGAAAGTGAAATAGAATGAAAGAGAGAGAAAGTGAAATAGAATGAAAGAGAGAGAAAGTGAAATAGAATGAAAGAGAGAGAAAGTGAAATAGAATGAAAGAGAGAGAAAGTGAAATAGAATGAAAGAGAGAGAAAGTGAAATAGAATGAAAGAGAGAGAAAGTGAAAAAGAATGAAAGAGAGAGAAAGTGAAATAGAATGAAAGAGAGAGAAAGTGAAATAGAATGAAAGAGAGAGAAAGTGAAATAGAATGAAAGAGAGAGAAAGTGAAATAGAATGAAAGAGAGAGAAAGTGAAATAGAATGAAAGAGAGAGAAAGTGAAATAGAATGAAAGAGAGAGAAAGTGAAATAGAATGAAAGAGAGAGAAAGTGAAATAGAATGAAAGAGAGAGAAAGTGAAATAGAATGAAAGAGAGAGAAAGTGAAATAGAATGAAAGAGAGAGAAAGTGAAATAGAATGAAAGAGAGAGAAAGTGAAATAGAATGAAAGAGAGAGAAAGTGAAATAGAATGAAAGAGAGAGAAAGTGAAATAGAATGAAAGGGAGAGAAAGTGAAATAGAATGAAAGGGAGAGAAAGTGAAATAGAATGAAAGAGAGAGAAAGTGAAATAGAATGAAAGAGAGAGAAAGTGAAATAGAATGAAAGAGAGAGAAAGTGAAATAGAATGAAAGAGAGAGAAAGTGAAATAGAATGAAAGAGAGAGAAAGTGAAATAGAATGAAAGAGAGAGAAAGTGAAATAGAATGAAAGAGAGAGAAAGTGAAATAGAATGAAAGAGAGAGAAAGTGAAATAGAATGAAAGAGAGAGAAAGTGAAATAGAATGAAAGAGAGAGAAAGTGAAATAGAATGAAAGAGAGAGAAAGTGAAATAGAATGAAAGAGAGAGAAAGTGAAATAGAATGAAAGAGAGAGAAAGTGAAATAGAATGAAAGAGAGAGAAAGTGAAATAGAATGAAAGAGAGAGAAAGTGAAATAGAATGAAAGAGAGAGAAAGTGAAATAGAATGAAAGAGAGAGAAAGTGAAATAGAATGAAAGAGAGAGAAAGTGAAATAGAATGAAAGAGAGAGAAAGACAGTGAGAGGTAGAAATGAAAAAAGAGAGGGAAATAGAGGGAAAAATACAGAAAAAGATACAGAACGAGAGAGAGAGAAAGAGAAAGAGAGGGAAAGATATAAAAAGAGAAATGAACTAGAAGTTACACCAACAGTATAAAATGTACAGAGTAACATTTCTTTCTAATCACTGACATTTCAATTTCTCTGTTTAGTACAATGTAGAGTCGACCTTAAAGTATAGTCTCTCTCTTTCTCTTTATATCTATATCTATATCTGTGTCTCTCTTTCTGTGTCTTTTTGTCTCTCTCTCTCTTTCTCTCTCTCTTTCTCTCTCTCTCTCTCTCTGTCTCTCTCTCTCTATATACATATATATATATATATCTTTTTTCTCTCTTTATTATTTTCGCTATTTCTAGTTCTTTATCTTATTTTCTATTTCATTATCACTCTTAATTTCTTCATTTCTCTCAATCCCTTTCTCCGTGCGTCTCTCCGTCTCTCGCCCCCTCTCTCTTTTTCTCTCGTCCTTTGTCTATCCCTCTCTGTCTCTCGCCCCCTCTCTCTGTCTCTCGCGCTCTTTCTATGACTTAAATTCTCTCTCTCTCTCTCTCTTTCTCAGTCTCTCTTTCTAAATCTCTGTACTTTTGTCTCATCCTCGCTATCGCTTTATACCTTTCTTTCGCACTCTCTCTCTCTCTCTCTCTTTATCTCTAACAGAACAAAGTATATCTGCCAGACGCCCACGTGTCGCTGGAAAAGTCTGGCGCCCTTTAGATTTGGGAGTGCTTTTGATTTCGTGAATAACAGCCACCCCGACTGAGTTAAAACTTAAAAGTAATTATACTTCCAGCGTCAGTACAATATTTCACGATTATCTGACCTACTTTTGAAAATTTTGTGACCTACTAATTTTTGCTTTCATAACCCTGTAGCCCTCTGCAGGGCTCAGGACCAGGCTATTTGAGAAACTCGTCAGTAAAGTTGACCACACTTATTTCTATATATATTTTAATCTACTTTAACTTTGTGTTAAATCTTTGAATAAAGAATGTATTTTTTATTTCTCTCGTATACCCATTAATTCAACGTTTCCTTTTCAAACATACCCCTCCCTCCCAATACACACACACACCGAAGTCGTATTGGTAGGCCTACTTTTTTTTTACCTGCCATCACCAAGTTTTTTTTTCTGTGTGCGTGCCACCAACCTGTCCGCGGCGTGCCCCCTATGGATTGCGTACCACAACTTTAAGAAACACTGAGTAAAACTGTAGTCTCTAAACCCATTTTTCGTTTATGTCTGGTACATTTCTTTTTTTCTTTTGTTACGAATCTCGGTCATAAATGAATGACGTAGTAAGGCATTGACCTCTTAACAAGTGCGTATCAGAGTCCAAGGCGACCAAGGTTTGACCTTTATGCCCTGAGGGCAGTTTAAATAAAATAATTCGTTCAAATCCCGTGGAAATTGGAGGATAATTCTGGATCGTAGTAATTATAGAGAAAGAGGTTAAAATGCGTATTAAGACCCTGTAGAATCTTCGATGATAGTTTTCTTTGGAAAGTCCCGACCTCCTTAAAGTTAGTTCAGTTCGGAAGTTTGTCGAGTGAAGTCGCTATATTCATTTGTATATTGTATGCCATTGTATTGAAACTTATGTTGCCATCAGTTGATGAAGTTTATTGATCGTTTATATTGAGTCTACAATTTAAATAAAATTGTTTATTCAACAACTGGAGTTGTGTGATCTATCATTGTTGAGAAAGGTGTTGAAGATAATTATCACGAATATAACTACATTGCTGCATAGACCTGTCAGTCAAGGAACCCCTAGCTTGGGCTACAGATTAGCAGAATCTAGAGACTTCTAATAAAGATACAACTATATTCATTGAATCCGATTTAACGAGTCGTAATCATAGTCATCATATAGAGGGCCATAACAGTTTGCGGGCTGCGTCCGATATAGTTGTATAGTGAAGCATATATTCAAGTTGTGTTGTGTTGTGTGTTGGAGCAGTGACCTACTGAGCAAGCCTAAGAACACTGAAATTATTCTTCCGATTGGAAAAACGTAAGTTGGAAAAATTTACCACTTTATAAATCTCTTAACTAAAGAATGGAATTTATTGAAAATCCAGAAGAAGAAGTTCTGAAAACTTTATCAATAAAGAAGTTAAAAGAGATCGCTGAGATCTTAAAGATAGAAGTTACTGAAACTACACCATCGAGGACTGTGTTGACACAGCAGATAAAAGATGTGTTGATTGCGAGTGGCAAGTTGAAAGTAGAATCAAGCGCGGAGGGATATCAAGTTGAAGGTCAGATGTCTGAACAGTTCCGATTTCAACTAGAAATGAAACGTCTTGAGATAGAAGAAAGACGTCTAGAAATAGAAAGTCAGGAAAGAGATAAGAAAAGTCAAAGAGAAATAGAAAGTCAGGAAAGAGATAAGAAAAGTCAAAGAGAAAGTCAGGAAAGAATAGAGCTAGCGAAGATAGGAGCTACTAAAAAAGAATCTCATAGTGATGTAGAGATGGCCAGATGGAAAAAGCTAGTCCCTACCTACATTGATAAAGAAAGTGAAATAGCTAATTTCTTCCAGACCTTTGAAATTTCTTGCAGAGATTTTAAGTTCCCAGAAGATAAATGGGGAATATTAGTAAGAACAGCTTTTACTCAGGGAAGGGCAAGAGATTGTGTTCTATTGTTAAAAGAGGAGCATTTAAATGATTATGAAATCATCAAAGATTCTGTACTGAAAGCGTACAACCAAATACCTGAAAGTTATCGGAAAAGGTTCCGTCAGTACACAATGTCCACTTACCAAACACACTTAGACTTCCTTCGAGCAGAAGAAAAGTTAATGGATCAGTGGATAAAATCCAGAAATATCTCCACATTAAAAGAAATGAAAGATATCATTCTGTTAGAGGATTTTATTAACAAAGTGAGGCCGGATATAAGAATGTATTTATCCGAGCGTGATATCACTGACCCACATAAGGCTGCTGATTTAGCGGAACAGTACACATTGTGTCATAGGACAGCTGGTGAAAAGAATGTTAATAGGGCACAACGGCAAGCAGAAAACACACCACAAAAACATCGTGAAAAGGAGCATTTTGTGAAACAAAATGATGTTCATAAGAAACCTGTCAACAAAAACGTCCAATGTACTTTTTGTAAAAGAACCGGACATAGCATAGAAGACTGTTGGAGTATAAGGAAAGATAAAAGACCTAACAAAGTGGTAATGTGCGTCAGCCATGCACAAATAAAGAATGTACAAGGAAGCGAAAATACAAACGAACTGAATTCGAAGAAAGATTCTTCTAAACCAGAAACACTGAGGGTGGATTTGCCTGAGAGCAAAAGTCAGAAGGTAGAGAAATCTACAACTGAAGATAATGAGGATAAATATCCTGATTATAAATACAGAATGGCTACTATTGGATTAATTGTCCAAGTCCACAGAGACGAAAAAGTAGACCAAAGTATTTTTGACTCGAACAAGAGTCTGAAGTCATCGAAAGATGAAACAACACCCGAAAGTCATGGTCAAGGGAAGAATAAAATTGACACAGAGACCCTGTGCAGTTTTCAACCGTTCATTAGTGAAGGTTGTGTGGCCTTACAAAAGGAAGGACCACTGAAGTCCGTAAACATATTACGAGACACAGGAGCATCATTAACACTGCTGCTTAAAGATGTATTACCATTGAATGATAATACATTGACAGGACAGACTGTCCTATTGAGAGGTTTTGAATGGAAAGAAGAAATACCTCTACATAGGATATACCTCGCATCTGACTTGGTGACAGGATATGTGACAGTTGGAGTAATATCAAAACTTCCTGTTGAGGGCATATCCGTTATCCTAGCAAATGATTTGGCGAAAGGGAGGGTGAGACCTGAACTGATTGTGAAGGAAAATCCAGACCCTAGTCCTATGGTGGAGACAGGAAAAGAAAAAGAACTTTATCCTGTAGGTGATGTCATAAATGGTATGACACCACAGAAAAAGAAAGAAGAAATTATCTCACAAGAAAAGAAAAAGAAAGAAGAAATTCTCCCACGAGAGAAGAAAGAGGAAGAAGAAGTGGAACTTGATACTTCTATTTTCTCCATGATTGAAGATTGTCCGAAAGGAAATGATCAATCAAAGAAGTCATCGCAAAATGAAATGATTGCTGAGCAGAAAGTAGACCCAGAGTTGCTACAGTTGCATGAGAAAGCTGTCGACGAGAAAGAAAATCCTACTACTGATGTCTATGAACAGATAGACCACAGCATGAACAAACAACAATGCAAACCTGCATTGGCCGGTACAGATGAAGATTGGAGGAGCATCACTGAAGAAACGAGTGCGGAGAGCTGGACCGAAACTATCAAAAGCTATGGGTTACCACAATCCATACCGACCGATCGAGGGACCAACTTCACCTCGGAACTCTTCAATCCAGTCCTAAAGAACTTATGCCTGGAGCAGGAGATGTCAACTGAATCCTATCCGGAAAGTCGAGGAGCCTATGGACCAATCTTTGGACCCACTGTCCGAGGACCACTCAAACTACTTCAAGAGGAATGGCAGACCGAATTGGATCTCCTTGGGCTGATCAAGTACCTAGATAAGTACATAAGTTTTTTGTCTAACATAACTGTTTTTGTTAGAAAAAAATTGTACACTGCTCACATGCAGATGCCATTGTTGTGTGATGAAAGAAAGGCAAAAATATTATATCATTTGAAAATGATAAAGCCTTACCTTCTGAAAACAATTGGAATAAGCCCGATGTTGTTAACATTGTTACTCTTATTTGTAAAATTTATGCCTGGAGTACAGGATGAATTGAATGACAAATTCACTGATAGTTAGTTACCAAACTTACTATTTTAAAACTAAATCCCTTACTTGTGAAGAAAAAGGAATGAGTAAAAGTATTGTTAGAGTAAATATCATTATAGTGTGGTATTTCTAAACAAACTTGTGAGGTTGAGCATTTAAAATAATTGCTATAAGAGAAAAAGATCAGTTTTATCCGCAGAATTGGTTTCTAAATCAGAGGACATTATAAATGTGGACTGATTATAAGATATGTTTGAGAATCTCTGGAAATGATAATTGAAACATTTGGCAGAGAGGATAATTTGATTGAAAAAGATGTAAATGGTTTTAAGAAAAGAGAATTTTCTATCACTAAAGTATTGAGAAATGTTTTATGATTGTACTATGGATTTATTTTATCATGTACTGTTGTTGAAATAATTGCACTGAGTCAGGATGCAAATTTCTTCTATGTGAATTTATTCATTTATTATATTATCATTGAATGTATGATAATGTAGGGTAAAAAAAAAAAAAAAAATAGTTGCAGCAAGGCAGAACTATGACTAACAAGAATTCCAAGAAATGTATTATATATGATTTTTCACTTTTAGGATACTGTTACATGAAAAGCAGACCAGAAGTGAAACTAATGTAAAATAAAACTTTGTATCCTTGTTTGTATAAATTTAGGATATGTGCCACTGACTTGACACTGTAAACCAGAATGGTTGAGAATGTCATGGTTGAGAATTTATAATGTTGACACACCAATGTTCAACTAATGTATTATTAATTAAGGATTTCATGTCAAGATTGTAAAACTAATCTATTTTTTTCTGTATTAGTTAAAATAGATTGAATGAATTGTACTGACAAGCAAAAGATTGGGTAGACCTGAACACTGTGAGGAACAGGAGAACCTAGAATCTATGAATAAGGAATAAAACCTTTATGGAAAATGGAAAAGAGCAATGTACACCACTGAAAAGATTGGAAATGGAATGTTTTACCACACCAGTCAAACTAGCAGTTTGTTTTGTACATAAATTGTTACATTGATTTCGCTCTAAAAAAAATTAATAGTAGCCTATGCTTAACTCTTTTCTACTTCAATAATATTGTATTTGAAATGTCTTTAATGTAATCTAAAGAAAATAATTACTTACTGTTTAGTAATAAGATTGTATGAAGATAATATAATCTGCTTTGATTGATAGTTAATTAAGTAAATTAACCAAATTTGTTTCAAGTAAATCCATGTCTGCATGAAAGATAGAATGTTTCAATGTGAACTCTTTTAAAAAGAAAATAATGACGTCGAAAGGTCATGGTAAAATGAGAAATTGAAATATTTTTAATGATTTTGGCTATAAACTATTTTAATTCGTGAACGGACTATGTTTAATGTTCTCAAAATAACATAAATGAATTTAATTGTGAGATGATAGTTGTTAAAGAATGCTCATTTAATATGATCACCTTTTAATCGCGTAGAGATTTTGACCTAAGCGGTGATGAGGTAAAAATTTGCATAGCCATGTAAACATTTAGGGAATGAGAGAGTGATCGCAAGGAATAGAGAGAGAAAGAAAAAAAGGATACTGACCTAGAAATCTGTTGTGTCGCCACAGACAGTTGTCTAATGTGTTAGTCAGCCTACAGGCTTAAAAAAAAAATACTGTCTACACGAGCAATAATGTTTGTAACGTGTAATTAGGTCAGGTCTAGTAGTATTTTTTTTGTTTTGTAATTGAGTTAGGCCTAGCATGTGTTCTATCAGAACGTTGGGTTTTTTTCTCCTTATGAAAAAAAAAAATAAGTCGTGTCTGAATAGACATTAAGTGATTTTTTCTTTTGTTGTTTGATTACAAATGTAAAAGCTAAGTTTATAATTAAATGAACGAGAGAGTTTTTATTAACGTGGAATGATAATGGAATGGAAATTATTAACTTGTATTATATTATATCTATTAAGAATGATTATGTATTTTTCTTGTATACAAGATTTAGATAAACAATTTAATTGTCCATTGTTTTGAATTAAAAATTGAATGATTGAATGACTGTAGTTAAGCCATTTGATAAGATGAACTTATATTGCATATATTATATGTTATTGTTATCAGTTCGATTGAATTATTGGGATAGCCAATTGAATGGTATTGTTTTCCCCGGAATATTTTCTTTTATAATTATTCCTTAAAATTAACATTTTTGGTATCTGTAAAATGTAAAAGAAATAATTATAAAACTTTAGAAGGAGGGGGATGTTACGAATCTCGGTCATAAATGAATGACGTAGTAAGGCATTGACCTCTTAACAAGTGCGTATCAGAGTCCAAGGCGACCAAGGTTTGACCTTTATGCCCTGAGGGCAGTTTAAACAAAATAATTCGTTCAAATCCCGTGGAAATTGGAGGATAATTCTGGATCGTAGTAATTATAGAGAAAGAGGTTAAAATGCGTATTAAGACCCTGTAGAATCTTCGATGATAGTTTTCTTTGGAAAGTCCCGACCTCCTTAAAGTTAGTTCAGTTCGGAAGTTTGTCGAGTGAAGTCGCTATATTCATTTGTATATTGTATGCCATTGTATTGAAACTTATGTTGCCATCAGTTGATGAAGTTTATTGATCGTTTATATTGAGTCTACAATTTAAATAAAATTGTTTATTCAACAACTGGAGTTGTGTGATCTATCATTGTTGAGAAAGGTGTTGAAGATAATTATCACGAATATAACTACATTGCTGCATAGACCTGTCAGTCAAGGAACCCCTAGCTTGGGCTACAGATTAGCAGAATCTAGAGACTTCTAATAAAGATACAACTATATTCATTGAATCCGATTTAACGAGTCGTAATCATAGTCATCATATAGAGGGCCATAATACTTTCCTTGAGTTTTGTTTCCCCTTTAATGTCAAAGCGTTAGAACCCTCAATATGAGGCGACGCTTGGTCACGCTTTTAAACGTTGCTGTTTCATTGTTTGTTGTTTGTTTCTAAATATATTTTAGGATTCAATAAAAGAAAAGGTCTTTGAGTTTGTTATAGACTAATATTTTTTTGGCTATGACTTTTTGTAAAGAAACAAAAAACATTTCTTTATGCTAGATATTTTTCATAAATGAAAAAAAAATTCCCTTCGTTGTTTCTTTTAATTTACAAAAGATGTTTTCTGTGAATTTTTTATTTATTTTTTATGTCCCTCCTAGACTATCTATTTTTATTTCATTTGTTGTCAATGTTCCACAAAATATTTCTTACCAGGGAAGCTTAAACAAACATTTTTAACTAGGTCATTTCCACCCCACCCCCTGCCCCTCATCACGTCCATAAATAAAATATTTATTTCGAATTATGTTTGGCTAATTTAAAAAGTTTACAAGATACCTTGAAGTACATAGGGAACATGTGACCAGTACAATGCCCACACGATTTTCACCCGATTAATGTATGGCATACGTCACAAGAGGGTGGACGAAAGGACAACAAAAGACCTAAAGACAACGTCCAGACAAAAGGATCACGTCCACACAGAAAGACAAGGTCCAGACAAAAGGATCACGTCCACACAGAAAAACAAGGTCCAGACAAAAGGACCACGTCCACACAGAAAAACAAGGTCCGGACAAAAGGACCACGTCCACACAGAAAGACTAGATCCAGACAAAAGGATCACGTCTACACAGAAAGACAAGGTCCAGACAAAAGGATCTCGTCCACACAGAAAGACAACGTCCAGACAAAAGGATCACGTCCACACAGAAAGACAAGGTCCAGACAAAAGGATCACGTCCACACAGAAAGACAAGGTCCA